>JAIZAY010000208.1:0-70000 GCA_029531755.1 Holothuria leucospilota | reverse complement strand
TAAACATTTTTTCTAGCACTGATCACAAGGGTACTCATTAGCAACGTAGGATAACATTAAAATTAACATTTCCGAGGTGAAATTTGTAATTGGTACAGTATGGTGAAAATGATTTAAATGAACGTTTCGTGTTTATATTTTAATATAAAAACTCAAGGCATTTATCCAATGGATATGGTATTTATATTTCAGTAATATTTCATTCAATTGTATTTTAAAAAAATATTTTCGCAGTACCGTTAGGTATGGTTCTGAGCGATACTTCGGTACCTTATGATGGGTGGTAACGCATCGGTACCAGTACTTACTAAAATACAGGTATACCGTGAAATATAAGTCCCGCTGCATGATAAATTTGTGGCTTACAGCATACAAACTTTTCAGCATGGGTATAGGGGGTAGGCCTACTATGTGAATTTTAGAAAGATCGAGACCAGACAAAGTTTTTGATTCCCTGATGTAGTTTGAGGAATCTATGCGACGGTGATGCCATGTGTGCTGTATGTATGTGTATGTGTATGTCACACTTAGGGCTATCTTAAGAAGGGTAACCTCCAAACATGAGTTTAGGGAGAGAACGTCATCGGCAAATGCTAAAATATGTTTAGATAGTGCTCACTCTTATCATATCCTTGCAATTAGTGCTTCGAAGATTGCTTTTTAAATTTCATTGTCAAGGAATCACCAAGCCTTTTGGCTTTCTGGTTAAAAAATGTATAACGGCAACAACGTGCTTTAAATTTAAACCTTCCACATTATCCTGACAAATTAGATTGAAGGATCCCATATTGATGTGGGGCCCCTATACAGATGTTTGGGGATGTATCTCTGTTTTCGGAAAGTGGTGTGATCAGAATAGTTCCTTATATAGTCACCTTTTTGTAGGGAAAACAGGCCAGTGAGCCACAACTGGAAAAAAGGCCGTGGTCGTCTCGACTTGAACCAATTGGTTGGAAACTAGGACGTTAAATCTCATCTAACTAACCAAATTAATGGTCATGAGGTGGAGTGCATACTGACGCATGGGCGCGAAGCGCGCCGAAAGTGTACATTCAATGAGTTTTCCCCGAAAAAAATCTGCATTCAGAATGTGCATCGAAACACTCTCAACAAACCTACATGCCATTCAAAAAGCCAGTCAAATAGAGCCACGACACTTCTCTTTACGAAGTGTGCGGGGACATTTGATATTGTGTCCCCCACCCATCGAAATGTGGGGGGACACGTCCCCCTAGGATTGACGCCCATGATTCGCACAAATGAAGGTACCGCTAAAATTGGGAAACGACTGTGAATATTGTGTGAAGTAAAGGTATCGACAGCCGTTCTAGAGTTACGACAGCCGTTCAGAACAGCAACATCGATTTCAGTGAGATACAAAATAGAACTAGAAAAGTGGTTACAAAAATCGTAACCACACTGTTTATGAGTTCGTATTAAGGGGAAGTTATTTTTTTGGTGACCGTCAGTCGGTAGTAGTAGGGGAATTTCAATGCGTGTGGCAGAACCGTGACTTAATACGCGCAGGAATAACACCTCCCTGATACGCGTTTGTGTGCACGTGACTTCAAAACTACTTGTAATCATGCTTTTCATTAGATAGCATTCTCACACTATACGATTTCTGGCTCTGAATCTGCCAACCCAAACACAGACATTTCAACCCCTTGAATCCTCAAACCGGGACATGTCGGAAATTTGGACTCCTAAAACCGGGACTTACCCCTTCAGACCGGGACATGCTAGAAATTACATGATTCAAGGGGTGACTTTTTTATGCTATGAGGTTTAACTTTGCAATGATGACAGACATTGAGTGGAAGTGGTTAACTATCAAGAAAAGTTTCATATAATATAACAAGAGAAAAACCATAAACAATCCTTACAATACAATATAACTGTTTCCAAGAAGCGCACGCTAAATACCAATTTACTGAATGTAGAAAAAGCTGATACTAGAAATGATAAGAAAACACTGACGACTATCTTATGCGATATTTTTTGCATTTGTGAATGGATGGGTCCTGAATCTTTGCTAAACTCCTGCTGTATAAAATGCTTTATTACAGACATGTTCTGTTTGTATATGTAAAAGTTTCAAGAGTGAAGAAGTAAAATGTATGAAGTTGCTAAACGCTAATCCTATTTTGAGATATCAATTAATGTCATAGTTAGACAAATGATAACTTCGTTACTTTCAAAGTAGATTTGTACATGGTCTCAGAGTTTGAAGAAACTTCAGTTTGGGTAACTTGTGCATATTTTTATATTTTCTGATATAGTTCATTAAACTAGAGCAGCGATGCTGCAGTCGCTCAACCCTAGGGTTAGGTGGTATACCGGTTTTGACATACACACCGGTAGTACGGTAATGAAAGTACCAAAGATATTTGTGTGGTTATTATTACCGGTTCCTGATAAAATTACCGGTACTATTTTTTCCAAACGAAGGTAACCGTAGCACTTCTTTTAAGTCACAAATGCGACAATGCCACGATTACAATATTTCACACAAATATCTCCCCCCCCCCCCCCCCAAAAAAAGGAAATTAACCTTTGGTATCAACTACCATGGTATAGAGTCCAGCTGTAATTCCAGTGTGTTAACTTGTTATCACATTTTGCGTTAGAGTCAAGCCCTTCCTGTAGGCTTTGTGTGCTGTGTTTGAGGTTCACACCTTAATACGGCCAAGACGCTTCCAACTATGAGTTGCGAGTCAGTACTGTTCACATTACCAGTTCTGGGTAACCAGCAGTACTGGTACCAAAATTTCAAGGTACTGCCCTTCCCTACTCAATCCTTCTGATGTTATGTACGACCTGTTCGGTTTTTAATTCAATTTGAACACAATCATGGTCCATGCTTAAAACATATGCAAACTCAGGTTGGGCTGACTAGCACATACACATTGTTTACCTAGCACTTGGACTGTCAGGAATTAATTTTTATAGCTAGTTCATCCCCTTATGTAAGGGCAGGGATCAGAAACATAATGTATACAGTAAATGCAACCAGTTTGAGTAGGTAGTTGCATAACCAGTGGGGAAGCTATCAAATGTCTTTCCTCCCCTCCCCTTCCCCTCCCCCATGAAATTGGTAAGCAAAAATGAAGTATTTGATGAAAATTACCCCATCCATTTGAAGTTAAAATTCTGCTTAGTAGTGCTGATTTGTGTACTTTAAAAATTGAAATTATTCCAGATTCTAACATTGATTTCCACTTCACTATGACAGGTTGTCAACTCTGTTTAACATTAATTGGAAGTGCTCAAGTATTTTGCCATATAAGTTACACCCTAGGGTCCATATTTGGCCATGGACCCAAAATTCCTGAAGGTACCACTAACTGGGTATCATTATGACAAACCATCAAAATTGTTCAAGAGAATCTGCTGGACTATGCAATTTGCAGAATTTCATAGAATGGGCCATAGGGTCCACATGGGACCTTTGATGGACTCCCAGAATACCATAAACAGATCACTAACCAAGCATCATCATAACAGGCCATCAACTCTATTTAACAACAACTGGAGGAAAAGTTAACCACTTTGCAATATTTCACAAAATGGACCCTATGGCCCATCTTGGGCCGTGGACCCACCATTCCTGAACCCCTCCCCTCCGAAGGTACCAATAAACCAAGTATCATTATGACAAACCATTAAAATTGTTCCAGAGAATCTGTAGGAATACGCAATTTGCAGAATTTCATAGAAATGTAACATACGGCCCACACAGGTCTTTGGACGAAAACTTTCAGAAAACCATACATAGATCGCTAACCAAGCATCATTATGACAGGCCGTCAGTTTTACATAAACTAAAGGAGGGGTTGAACATTTTGCGAATTTTACAAAACGGACCCTACGGCCCATCTTGGGTCATGGATGCAAACTTCTTGAACACCTTGAAGGCACCACTAACAGAGTATCATTATGACAAACCATCAACACTATACAAGAGAATCTGTAGGAGGAGAAACATTTTCAAGAATTTCATAAAATGGGCCACAGGGCCCACATGGGACCGTGAACCGAAAAGTCTGCACACCTCTAAATGTCCACCACCCAAGGAATATTGTGTACAAGTTTCAAACAACTCCATGAATACATGTGGGAGTAGAAGCCTTTTGAATAGAGAGACGGACATTTTCTCCCCCTACAGTATAACATAAGCTCTACCCACACTAGTTGAGCTAGTAATCAGAAACATTGTAATGATGCTTGATTGGCAAACCTTTGATGATGTCAAGTGCACGGGAACATTTAACAGGAGATCAATAGTGTCTATACTTATTGTATGTATTGACCAACTTTTCAAACATGATTGAAAAACTTGTGTTTGAATGGCTTATTAAAGTACTTAAAATAATGTGTGCATACTTTTTAAAAAAACATGGTGCTGAAAATAAAACTAATATGAAACTGCTGTAAGTGCTGAAAATGAGAACAGAAAATGAATATTAAAAACATAACTTAATCAAGTAATGCTGAGAAGGAAGGTATCGATTGACAAGATGGGCCTGGATTTCTACTATGTATGTTAATTAAATGAAGGGGTGTAGTAATAGTTTAATATTTAACTATACACAAGATGTTTTATTGAGATGAAATATTTTCCTTTTGCACTGTATCCTTTGGGCTTATTGGAATTGTGTAGTTTGGGAACATTTTAAAATCTCAGATGGTTGATGTCCAATGCTACAATTTACCAGCTCAGTTTGATGCACTGGGATCATTTTAATATTTTTAGAACTGTCCTTCTGACATAAAAGTTCGTATCACATTCTTGGAAAGAGAAGGAGGTGTTCCCTAAGCAGATTTTAACGTACGCAGATCAAACTGAAAGAAAGTAAAAGATTGGTAAAATATACATAGAAACAGGATCCTTTTGGTCAGAGGTAGTTTATGGTGATCCATGCTATTTCTTTGAGTCGGAATCGAGGAGTTTGTCAGCAACTGGTGGTAAGCCTAGTATTTCTTTTTTCTGAATGATGACACTTAATGTTAGTGGCAGTCCCAGCTGTAGAGCGTCTGCAAGCTCAGGCAACGTCTTTGTAGATGGTAAATCCAAGATTTCTCTGAGTACGGCATCTGAAATGGAATATTCGATGGTGTCATCAGTGGTTGAACACAGGAGGGTTATGTTTTCTGGTGAAAATGTGAAGCCAACTATGTTGATCTCTACCTCATAGCGTGGAGGTGGACTAATCTGTGGGATAAAAAGGACAAATGTATTGAATATAATGTTGTAGTGTGAATTTGGTGATTCTGTTGCACACCTTTTTGACAGTTCTGGTAACTGCAAATTTTGGAGGCTGGTGTTTGTGACTTTCAGTACCATGCAACTGAATTGAGAAGTGATTTTAGAACACCAAGTTGGGACAACAGTTGTTACAATTATATTATAACAATTGAGTTTAGTGTAAGTGCGTGTATCGAGGTTTCTCGATTCTGCGAATCTATTTCCTTTAAAGATGACGATGTCTAGATAGGAGACCTCGGTGAGTGAGGATTCGGCTGTAAATCTAAGAGTAGGGTGTAATGTATTGATATGTTCCACGAAAAGGTTTAGTTCCGAGGGTGTACCGTCAAAAAACAGTAGGATGTCGTCTCTGTATCTAAGCCATTAAGAATTTTATTGGAGAGGGGTATAATTTTATTCTCCAAAGAGTGAAACGTAATGTCGGCAATTTCTGCTGAGGATTCCGAACCCATTGCGACTCCTATAGTTTGGAGGTGAAATTTACCGTCGAAGGTAAAGCAATTACGTTTGATAACTAACGTAAGGAGTTCTTCAATGACATGTGCGGGTGGTATTTTAAGCGAATATAGACGCGAGTCCGCTTTAGAAATTACATCGGTACAAGCCGAAATAGCCTCATCTTGTGGGATGTTTGTATACATGCCAACCTGATCCAGCGTAATAAGGAGGGTAGATTCGGGTAATTTCAAATTTTCTTGAATATTAAGGATGTGAATGGTGTCCTTCACGTAAGTTTGTTGGTTCTTAACCAAGGGAAGGAGAAAATAGTCTAGAATTTCAGATATTTGTTGCGTAGGGCCACCACAACCGGATATAATAGGTCTCCCGATAAATTTGGAGCCTTCAGGTGGTTTTTTGTGGACTTTGGGTAAGAGATAAAAAATTGGTGTACGAATTTTGTGGTTACATGGGTTAAGGTAATTAAAACTATCTTCCGAGATGTATTTTTCGGAGAAAAGCTTAGAGACAAGAGTTTTGACCTTGAATATGGTGTCATGGGTGGTGTCTGAATCTAGACATTTATACTGGTAACCTGATAGCTGGCGTAGTGCCTCGTGTTTATAGTCGTCCTTCTCTAGAATGGCTATGCCTCTGCCTTTATCGAATTTTTTAATAACAATAGTATTGTCATTACGCAATGAGCGTAGGGCAGCCATTTCTTGAGAGGATAAATTCCTGCCTGCGTGGCGGATCGGTATTTTAGCTAGACAGGCTTTAGTATTAAGGAGATAGTCCTCAAGGTCACAACAGGGTGTAGTGCGAGGTCGCCAGGTAAACTTTAGACGGAATTTGGTATAGGGTTTAGAGGGTTTATCATGCATAAAATAGGTCTTTCTCATTGTACAGGTAAGCAGGTTCATAGCTTGTAGCAGAGAAATACTATTTGTCTGTGACGGTGTTGGGATGAAACTAAGACCCTTTCCCAGCAATAGTATTTCTGGGTCGGTAAGGGTTCGTTTAGCAAAAATCCTGATAAATTTTAAATTGGTATTAACTTGTTCTTTAAGTGAAGAACTTAATCTTAATTTACGATTGAACCTCGATCGGTGAGGGTTATGGGTTGGGCGGTGGGGCCTTTTAGAGAATTTGAAACGACGCTTAGACATGATAGTCTGGGGATAAAAAAAGTAAACCTTAGAATAAAAACACAGACAAAAGCATGTAAGAGAGGAGGATGACTACTCTTTCTGAAGGATATGGTAACCCTTAAAAGAGCGTTTGGGTTTGTGTTTAAATTCTGGATAGAAGGATGAACAAAATTAACAGCTTGCGCTTCTTCGACGGTGGTGGACCCCAGTGGCGCTGTAGCCTCCTTGCCTGCCCGTCAAACAATTTAGGGAACAGCGTGGCTGCTTTCTGCCTGTCCTCTTCCGGTTCAACCTCTATTGAAGCGAAGGCTTATCAGTTATATCTCAGGATAAATTGGCCGACTTTCTTTCGAGGGCAAGCAGAGTCTCCTGGTGGTTTCTAATGTTGCTAAGGTACGACTGCAAGGCCCGGTAGTTTCCGTCAGAGAAGCGGAGATTCTTCTTCGGCGGTTGAACTTCAATTGGAAGGCTGCACTCACTTGAGTCAGACTGGTCGTCCGGTGCGGATGGACTTGGTCTCTTCCGTGAAAGCAGAGTTTTGCTGGATTTAGCGGAGTTCATTGTGGACTGAATTATGAGTGGATAAACTTTGTTGGATAGATAAATCAAGGGGTACTAGTTCCTCATTGGTCAAAAATAGAGGTGTTACGGTTGACTGCTATTGCTTCTGTCACTAGAGGTGCATTTGTGGTAGTTTGTGTACGAATTTTGCTTTAAAATTGGGTTAAGAGAGCACAAAATTACCTGTGAAATATGTACAATGGTAGGATGATGATTGGTGGAAAGGATGGCAAGAGGAAAATCTTCAAAAAGGGTAGATTTCAATCGTAAAAATAGAAAAATTCTCCAAAATTGTAGAGTGTGCTTGTTTTGTAAGCGTTGAAATATGATTGACAGTTTGCAGGGATGGGTGCCCAAAATAGAGGGCGATATATCAAAAAGTCAGATGCTTCTTCGTAAGTGAAGAAGACTCACAGCCTGAGGATCGTCGAGGATTCACACTGTACCAGCCAAGACCGTCCCACGTCAAGAACGGGGAAGCAATAAACATAATTAAAGAAAATGGTCGGCTCTCCAGAATTCAGTGACGTGACCAAAGTATTGATATATCGTGGTATTATATTTTTGATGTGAAAATAGTCAATCGAAATCCGATGGTGTATGGGATTAAATTTCAGGAGACCCCAAGGGTAAGGTCTGGTTTTATGTAGTGGGTTGACTAAACTAGGTAGTAAGCTATAGCGATTGTGCTATTGCTAGACGCGTTTCGACCGTGGAAGGTAAGTACCCGGTCTCATCAGTAGCGGTAGGATAGAAAATGGCGGTGGATGCCATTAAAAGTTGTATTAAGTCAAATGGGATAAATCATTCATGCATGAGTTCTACAAGGATCTAAACCAGAGATATGTCGGTGTGATTTAAAATGATGTTTCCGAAGTGAAAGATGCTCTAATAAGAGAGTCGCTCAGGTTATTAGCCCGTTTGTAGGCAATGAGCGGTGGTTTCGGAAAGATCTTAGATAACGTGGGATGTTTCTCGATAAAATGCCAATGTTTTACTAGGCAACTTTTGAGGTCCTTGGTTTTGATATGAGGAGAATATAGGTACTTAAATACTAAAGGTGGATCGGCGGATTTAATCCAGGAGTAAGTAGAGATGCACGATTTTCAAATTTGATATCTATAAACTTATCTGAGTAATTCCGCTCTCGTAAATTATGTTTAAATTGTGCGACTTTAATATCAAAGTCAGAGCAGTTATTACAGAGTCGGAGATGGCGCGGTGTTTCTCCCTTAATGAAACCTTTAAAACAGTTTTCTGGGTGTGCAGATTCCCGTGATATATATTGGAAAGTTTCGCAGGGTGTAGTGTAATTGCGTGTATCGAGGTTTCTCGATTTAGCGAACCAATTTCCTTTAAAGATGAGGATGTCAAGATAGGAGACCACGGTGAGTGAGGATTGGGCTGTAAATTTAAGAGTAGGATGCAGTACGATACAGCTATAGTGCAACTGCGTTTGCATACAGCCTACAAATGATACAGTAGACTATGTTTTCGTTAGAACGAAAAGCAGCCGTTTCTTTAAAAGACACCGTTTCGTGATTAAAGATGTAAAAATTTAATCTTCGAAACAAGCGTTATAATTATCACAGAGATGTCATTCTGGTGACCGTGTATGTCACATTTTTTTTTTTTTTTTGTCAAAATGCCAGACTTATTGAAGCTGTGTAACTGCAGGTTAACTGAACGAAAGAACCTGTCACGTGACTGAAAGGTAGAGCAAGAACGCTATACTGTTTATGATGTCTCATAAAAAGTAAAGACAGTATATGATATTTGACAATATATTCTACAAATAACCCAAAAAATCACACAACATAATGTTTTCAAATTTCAAAAGTTTTCTGGCAAAATCAAAACTAAATAATTTCACAACGGAAAAATATCAAACATAATCTGATTTATTACAAATGTGGATGTTCACAAAAGCGAACACGGCGCACGTCAAAATTTTTTAAATTTCAAAAGTTTTCCGTCGGACAGTTAAACAATAAGCCTTCTCGCAATCTCAGAGAAACAATGAATGCTGGGTTATGTCATAGGTCACCGAAGATAAACAATATGCGCTGCCATGGCTACGAACGAATCTACACTGCACTGTATACACATTTATACTGTACACAAGTACTTCGGTAGCAGTGGTAACTACACAACGATCGGAATTTCTTTTCTAAAATTATCTGGGTATTGTCTAGTTATTATGGCGCAAGAAGAACTAAGTCTAGATGAGACTGAACACTGGACAGTGCAGGCACTGAGAGATTTTTTGCGGGTTCGTGGGCTGAAAACCACTGGCAGGAAGAAAGAGCTGCAGTCACTGTACTCTGCAATAAATATGGAAGTGTCTATACAAATGAATAAAGTAGAAGAGGATGAACTCCGATGTAAACTTTATTCTGAATCGTTAATCGTAGATGGGAATCGTATACCAGATCCTTTCACGGAGCTGAAAGATGGATGGCTTTGCGAAAAAGAAAGTAAACAGTTATGGCCACCATCGAGTTATTTAGAGATAGCTGAATGGCTTCTTGTTGACGCCACATGTCCCAGCCAGCCAAGTAGGCCAAACGTTAGGGCTGTGCCAAACGTTAGTTCTTCGGGGTCAATCGGTAAGAACACTAACGTTACACAATTTTCAGGGCCTTTACCAACCAGTCTCAAGGACAGACTTCCCTCTAATTACAAAGAGGGTAAAGCATTCAGTTATTTTGATAGCAAGTGGTTGCAGGATTTATTTACCACTACATTTCAGAGGACAGTCCATTTTGCTTTTTAAAAGCAAATTGCCTTCCATCCCAGAATGTTCGTGCCATACCTCATACCTCATAGGAGTTGGGTCTGTCTGGAGAAAGAAACAGGAAAAATCCGAAGCGCATACTGTACCTGTTTTGCAGGGTGAGCATTATCATTATTAGCTAAAAGGCCTAGCCTAGGTCTACATTTATTCACACATTGTGCATATAAAGTTAGTTGCAGACTGCAGTATAGACTATACTCTCATACTACACTAGCCCTCCGATCAGTGCCTAGTATACTGTGCTCCATTGACTACGCTCTGAATACTACATGGAGCAAAGTGCCGATGGAGCGTAGTGTGTAGGGCCTGATCAGTGATTGATGACTTATACCATACCTAGCCTATTTCCTTATGAAATAACGCAGGGCCTAAGTTAGGGCCAGACTTTGTAGGGAACATTCTAATTTGCTAATCTAATTAGCCTATGGCCGAAGGAATTTTCAAAACCTCACACATACATGTAACTCTACATTCCTAGGCCTACTTGCTTTCTTTGGCTTCCTGCAGTGCCTGAACATTGCTCTGCTAACTTAAATTCAAAAGCAGAATTTAATAAGCCTAAGAAGAAAATGAGAGAACGTGGACTTAGTACCGAAGTTATAAATGAAGGACCTTCAGACCATGGTGAACTGTTGCAACTGTAGCCGGTTGTTACTTGATCTACATGTGGTAATGTACTTGGTCCTTGAGTAATGACTCCATATAGTGTCTGCTATGTTGATGTGGTTGATTGCTTTTGGTTTGCACCCCTCACAAAAATTTCCACTCAACCTAAAATGTAAAAGAAGACTGGGCTCTTGTTTCTTTTGTTTGTTGCTGCTACAGTGCATGTGTATAATTACATATTTTTGTCTTCCATTTTTATTTTCCATAGACTTGGTACAACTTGTAATCATGTTGCAGCAGTTGTCTTCAAAGTGGACCACGCTTTCATGACGGGTGGGTCTTCAGCCGTCCCTTGCACTTCGAAACAGTGTACCTGGAACGTGTATAAAGGAATACCTGTGAGCACTCTCCTGGAAGGCAAGAAAATTGCTGACCTGCAGTGGACTAGACCGAGTCACTTCAAAAAAGGGAGGACATTTTCCAAAATTTAATATGGCACAAATTTGCCATTGGAATTTTTAAACTATTTTTATAGGGCTTGCATTTCAAGTTGTTACTCTTTCCATTCCTGGTATGTACTTGGAGGGGATAATATTTAATTCTTTAACAAAACCAAATTCTAAAGGTACATACAGGTTATGAACAGTGAAATCAGTGTTTCTTTTCTTTTTTTTTTCAATGTCAGATAGAACTTTTGGTCAGAGTAAAGCATACAGTACTGTACTGTACATGAGCGTACAGGTATGAGCTACTGCATGTTTACTTGATGTCTTAGGGTGACTGCCTCTAGTCATTGGATGTACATAAATAATCTACTTCTACACAGCTGCAGCATGTCTACCAAAGCAGGGAGTTGCTATTGACATAGCTACTCCCTGACCAAAGTCACCTTTATTAATTTGTAGCCCCACACCTTATAGAGCTATTTGCTCCACGGGGATGAAGGACAAATTGTATCACCTGTGATTGTGCTGTCACCGTCACCGTCAGCCACATTCTCGTTGACTGCTATGAATACTCCCATATTCGTCAGAAGTATTACACTGTGCCGGACCTGAAGACATTGTTTGAGCGCATTGATCCCTTTCTCATTTTGGACTTCCTCAAAGAAAGTGGACTTTACAGAAAGTTTTGACATGACTCCCGCATTTGCTTTTGTCTCGACGTTTTAAGATTTTGCCCAATGTTTTTCCTTTTTTAGTTTCTCCCTACCTACCTACCTACCTTTTTTTTCTTTTTTTCTAAGTCCCCTGTCTCCCTACCTTTACCCCTTTTTATCTAGCTGACACTATATAACACATTTGTGTTGATGTGTCGTTAAATCCCATCTAACTTTCTTATTATTATTATTATTATTATTATTATTATATTTATTATGATCATCATCATCATCATCATCATCATCATCATCATCATCATCATCATCATCATCATCATCATCATCATCATCATCATCATCATCATCATCATCATCATCATCATCATCATCATCATCATCATCATCATCATCATCATCATCATCATCATCATCATCATCATCATCATCATCATCATCATCATCATCATCATCATCATCATCATCATCATCATCATCATCATCATCATCATCATCATCATCATCATCATCATCATCATCATCATCATCATTATTAAGCTATCCCATCATTATTGTGTCCCTTGAAAATAGTTACTTTGGCTGTTACTCATGACATCCCCAGTAGAAGATGAGTTTGGCAAATGTTTAGTTCCTGCCAGCTTTCAACAGTCCAGTAAAAGCCTACAGGTCTGTGGGTACCATGATTATTATCTTCAAAATGTGTTTTTTAAAATAATTATTTATAGCAAGCAAAGCAAATGGAATACATTTGAGAGTCAGTGTACAGGTTAAATTAATGAAATTTTAAATTATACAAAAATTTTGCAATAAATCAGTTTTGTTTAACATTGTGCTTTCAGCTGAAAAAAAGATAACCAGTTCTGTATCCAAGCAACTATTTCATCCTGTGCAGTCCTCCAGCACCAAACCTTCAGCCCAGGAGATTTGGTTGATGCACTTTTTCCAAGCTGCCAAAATTTATCATTGTTCAAGTACTTGGAGACTCGTGGGGCTCCACATCAGTATCCTCCATCTGTGGATTTCAATGTCGCAAGTGAAGAGATTGTAACAACAACTACCACCCCTCCACTCTCTATGACAGAGCTTGCTGCAGCTTGTAAGACAGTGGAGGAACTTAGGGCACGTCTGCTACACTATTCTGTGGAGGAGGTGGCTGCCATTGAACAGGTAACACGAGGACAGTCAGACAATAAAGGCTGGTTCACTCAACGTTCAAGTAGGATAACAGCTTCCAACATTCGAGCTGTCATGACTAGGAACCAAACGCTTAGGGATAACAGCTCATCACTAAGCAAGGACCCCAATCCCCTTCTTAAACGTTTGATGGTTTATGGGGCCCCAAACCCTAACCTTCCTAGCCTGAAGTATGGTAGGCTGACAGAGCCAGTTGCTCGGAAGTATTACTGCACTTTGCAGAAGGAAAGGGGGCACCAAAAACTGGTTGTTACTGAGTGTGGTTTACTTGTAACTGCAGACAAGGTTTTCTTGGGTGCATCACCAGATGGACTTGTGCAGTGTGTGTGCTGTGGAAAAGGCATTTTAGAAATTAAATGCAGCAGAACTACAGAAGAGCCAGGACCACAGAACTGTTCTTTTTTAATTCATTCAAAGAGTGGGCTTACACAATTGAAAAAATATGTATATTATCCACAAGTGCAGGCTCAGCTGAAGGCTACAGAAAGAGAGTGGTGTGATTTTTTTGTCTACACACCACATGGCTTCCATCTAGAGAGAATTTACTTTTATGTAAACTTAATGGAAGAGGCAGTTGCAGAAACGGAGGAGTTTTTTTTAAGTATATGGTGCCTGAACTTATATTTGATGAAATGAAGAACTCAATTTTGTAAAGCAGTGACTTTGCCACATTTGACATAAACCTTTTCTCAAACTGAAACCTTGTGTGATGTCTCTCCGTGAAATTTACTCCAGTTTGGTGAGACTGCAGAAGTCAGTTGTGCTCGTCTGGGTTCCGAGTCACGTGGGCATACACGGAAATGAAAAGGCAGATACGCTAGCTAAGGAGGCCCTACAGATGGACATTACCAACCTCCAAGTACCCCACACTGATTATCGCCCTAACATCAACGGCTATATTAAATCAAAATGGCAGGAACTGTGGGATTCTTTCCCAGAGAACAAACTTTACCAGGTCAAACCAACGGTCGGGACTGTGGGTAATGCAACCCCCAGAAAACGAAGAGATGATTTGGTACTGACTAGGGCACGAATCGGCCACACTTGCCTCACCCATGCTTATTTGCTCCACGGGGAAGAGAGACCATATTGTATCCCCTGTGATTGCGACGTCACCGTCAGTCACATTCTCGTCGACTGCTATGAATACTCCCATATTCGTCAGAAGTATTACACTGTGCCAGAACTGAAGACATTGTTTGAGCACGTAGACCCCTCTCTCATTTTGGACTTTCTCAAAGAAAGTAACCTTTACAGAAAGTTTTGACATGACTCCCGCATTTGCTTTTGTCTAGACATTTAAAGATTTTCGCCAACGTTTTTACTTTTACCGTTTTTATCTAGATGACACTGCATAACACATTAGTGCTGATGTGTCGTTAAGTCCCATCTAACAAACAAACTCAAACTGAAATAAATCAATCAATCAATCAATCAATAATTAAAAAAGACAAAAACTATGGAAAATTCGACAAGACATGAGTTGCATCATTTCACCTCTAATTATTTGCTTCAAGTTAAGTTCAAGATTGACTACAGAAGTGTTGTTATACCTTTACAGTATGTTATAAACAAAAATGTATGACTTACGGTGAGAAAGTAGCATTATACAAAACCATGAATTTTTTTTTTGGCTACGACTACCACAAAAGTAACGCTTTCCCTCGCTGATTTATTTCCATCTCTATGAAGTCGGTGGGTGGGTGGGAGAAAGCAGAAAAGGTCACATGCATAAAGTACTTGACAGATGTTGACTGCCATCAGACAACCACTGCCTGATCTTGATTTGTTAGTAAGTTAGTTAAATAGTTAGTTAGATGGGATTTAACGACACATCAACACAAATGTGTTATGTAGTGTCAGCTAGATGAAAAAGGTAAAACTAAAAAAGAAAAACGGGGAAAATCCTAAAATGTCTAGACAAAAGCAAATGCGGGAGTCAAAACTTCCTGTAAAGGTTACTTTCTTTGAGCAAGTCCAAAATGAGAACGGGATCTACGTGCTCAAACAATGTCTTCAGGTCTGGCACAGTGTGAATTCAGGGTTCGTCAGGTCCTTAAAAACCTGAAAAGTCCTTAAATTTTGATGCTTCAAAATTCAGGACTGAAAAGTACTTAAATTTCACCAAAAATGGTCTGTGGTCCTGAAAAGTCATGAATTTTCTTGTGTTTTTAACAAAAATATAGGCTAGGCCTATCTGTTGAAGCAGCTTTGATGTAGGGTCACCGATTTTTTGCGATCTCAAAAATGGAATTGAACTTTCAGCACGAAACTATACAGAATTTAGCAAAAATTATCAATCTCTTGATACATATAAATTTTATGACAGAAAATGGAGTATTGTTGCCCCAAACCATGTTAAATGAATGTTTGCATTTATCAAAGACATATTCAGACGTTGTTCCATCCGAAATGATGGCAAACTCACCTTCAAATCATCAAACTCTTTTAAAAGTACGATCAGAAAAAAGTAAGAACTTTACGAAAATCGGGAAAATTTTGTCGGTATAGGCTCCAATTTTGCCTATACTGTAGTGTGTTAGGCTAGGTCGCTTGTGTGTGACAAGTATCGGCTGGGTACATGATCGTAACCAGGTATGTTAAGCACTTCTTTTCAACATAATTTCCACTGGATAAGATGACTTTGACCAAGAAAGGTACTTTTCTGCCCAAAATGTAAAATTCATCAATTTTATTACATGTAGCTCACACCAGGATCTGGTGTGAGCTACTGTATTGTGATAACATCACTCTGTCTAGATCTATCTGTTCACAATTGTGTAGAATGCCACTCCTCCCACATGCTTTCATGGATCTGTTTGAAACTTGGGCACAATGTTCCTTAGGTGGTGGACCATTTAGGGTGATCAGTAATCTATGGTCCAAGGTCCCATGTGGGCCCTATGGCTCATTTTATGAAATTCCTTAAAATGCTCCTCCTCCAACAGATTCTCCTGTGCAATGTTGATGGTTTTGTCATAATTTTACTCTGTTAGAGGAGGTACCTCTGGGGTGTTTAGGAATTTGGGGTCCAAGGGCCCAAGATGGGCCCTAAGGTCCATTTTGTGAAATACTGCAAAGTGATTAACTTTTTTGCATTTAATGTTTAAACAGAGTTGACAGCCTGTCTTAATGATGGTTGGTTAGTGATCTGTTTATGGTAGTCTTGAATTTTGGTCCAAGGTCCTATGTGGGCCCCAGTGGCCTATTTTAAAAAATTCTGCAAAATGCTTTCCTGCCTACAAATTGTCATGTAGTATGTTGATAATATGTCATAATGATGCTCTGTTACTGATTCTTTTAGGGTACATACAGAAATTTTGGGTCCAAGGCCCAAGATGTACCCAAAGGTCCATTTTGTGAAAGATTGCAAAATAATCATCCGCTCCTCCAGTTACAGTAATATTAGAGCTGACATCCTGTCATAATGATGCTTGGTTAGTGGTCTGTTTGTGATTTTTTTTTGGGGGGGGGGGTCTAAGTTCTCACGTTGGCCTTATGGACCTTTTTATAAAATTATGCAAATTGCTTACGCAGATTCTCTTGTACAATGTTGATAGTTTGACGTAATTATATTTGGATAGTAGTACCTTCAGGGTATTCAGGAAAAAAGGGTCCAGGGCAAAATGAACCAAGCACCCATTCATTTAGAAGTCAGGTGCTTATGCTTGAAACGGTATTTTCCGAAGTTTTGAAAGTTTAAAAGGGAATTTTGTAATTTATGAAGCTTAAAATCAGTGGCCCTATTGATGAGCTGTAAAAAACAAATGTTCCCTACTGTTCATATAGTTGCATGATAGACTCAAATGATATAAGAGATGGTTATCCCTATTTAATACTATACTTTTAAATTCTTTCTGGTCAACATTAGTTTGAGAAGTCCTTAAAAAGTTCAATAAAAAGTCCTGAAAAGTCATGAAAAAGTCATGAAAAAATAATGTCTGAAAAGAGTGGGAACCCTGGTGATACTTCTGACGAATATGGGAGTATTCATAGCAGTCGACGAGAATGTGACTGACGGTGACATCGCAATCACAGGGGATACAATATGGTCTCTCTTCCCCGTGGAGCAAACAAGCATGGGTTAGGTAAGTATGACCGATTCGTGCTCTAGTCAATACCAAATCATCCCTCCGTTCTCTGGGGGCCGCATTACCCACAGCCCCGACCGTTGGCCTGACCTGGTATAATTTGTTCTCAGGGAAAGAATCCCAGTTCGGGACGGATTTGTCCGTGGACACCATGTTGTGTCAGTATTTCTCGATCTGGAGAAGGCATACGATACTGCTTGGAAACATGGCATTCTGAATGACTTGCACAGCGCGGGGCTGAGGGGCAGAATGCCGCTCTTTATTCAAAATTTTTTGAAAGATCGTGTGTTTCGTGTACGTGTGGGGAGCGTGTTATCAGAGTTGCATAATCAGGAAATGGGTGTCCCCTAAGGTACCATCTTGTCAGTCACTCTTTTCGTCATGAAAATAAATAGCATCGCTAGTGTGGTTAACGCTGGGATTGAGAAGTCTTTGTTTGTGGATGACTTCTCTATTACCTGTTCCTCAAGGAACATGAGGTCTATAAAGGGACTAATGCAAAACTGCCTCAATAAGATCCAGCACTGGGCTGACAAAAACGGATTCCGTTTCTCTCAAACAAAGACTGTTTGTATGCACTTTTGCAACCGGAGAGGTGCTCACTGCGACCCAGACTTGAATTTCAACGGTGTTCACATCCCAGTTGTTCCTCAGACTAAGTTCCTAGGCCTAATACTCGACAGTAGGCTTAACTTCAAAGCTCATATCGACCATCTAAGGCGGAAGTGCCAAGGAGCCCTGAATCTGTTGAAGGTCGTCTCAAAGATGGACTGGGGCGCTCATCGTCCCGTTTTCCTTCGACTTTACAGATCCCTTGTCAGGTCCAAACTTGATTATGGCTCTGCACGTGTGTCATAACCTCAGGAAACTCCTCCCTTTTTAGGATTTTTCCCAATGTTTCTTTTAGCTTTACCTTTTTCATCTTGCTGACACTACAGAGAGCTTTTTAAGTGCTTTTTAAGTGCATCGAAACGGCACATACAAACAAAAAAACAAAAACTCAAACCGGATCGGACAGGAACATAAAGGCAAAACTATCCACACACATTACCAAATCAAACAGAAAATTATGTTCATTACAACAATAGAACCACACACACACTGACAACCCAAAGCCCCATAAACCAACCTCCCCCCGGCCACCCTAAACCAATAGTACTACATACCGCCAACGAAAGACAACACCAGACCAAACCACCACCCAACAAGAACCAAAAAACCAAAACACCAGACCAAGCAATCATCACAAACTGCCCCAAGGGGCCACGAGTGGTCCGGGGCGGGGTCCACCTGCCACGAGGGGTCCGGGGTGGAGTCAACTTGCTATATTTACAGTATGTACACTATATATACTATTTACACTATTTACACAAAAACAAAAAACTGAACAAAACTGGGCCAAAAATACAGGCGCACCTTGCCCAAGGGTGTCCTGGAGGCAGTTGTGGCAAAGGGTAACCTCATTATCCCCACGCTTTAACAAGCTCCACAACCGGATGCAGTTTAACGTCCTACCCAGGACTGAGAGAGCTTTTTAAGTACGTAGAAACAGGCACTGACAAACTAAAGGATAATCCCAAACCCAAAGAAAAACCCTGACGGATCACGAACACAATGTCAAACAGACTACACATACCATGCTGAGAGAGCTTTTTAAGCTCCACAACCGGATGCAGTTTAACGTCCTACCCAGGACTGAGAGAGCTTTTTAAGTACGTAGAAACAGGCACTGACAAACTAAAGGATAATCCCAAACCCAAAGAAAAACCCTGACGGATCACGAACACAATGTCAAACAGACTACACATACCATGCGACAAGGAACAAAAGAGTCTTTGTCACTACTGAGATTTAGTACTGCCACTGCAGCCAACCCAAAAACAACACTCCAGCCCAACCACCACAAACAACCCCAAAACAAAGTCCCACAAAGACCACACACCCAAATCCACCACACACCCAAATCCACCACACAGCCAAAGGCAACACTAAGCCCGAAGGCAACACTACGCCCGAAGGCAACACTACGCCCGAAGGCAACTACGCCCGAAGGCAACACTACGCCCGAAGGCAACCTTCGCCCGAAGGCAACACTACGCCCGAAGGCAACACTACGTCCGAAGGCAATACTACGCCCGAAGGCAACAACTTTACCACAACTGCCTCCGGGGCACCCTTGGGCAAGGTGCACCTGTATTTGCCCTGTGCTTTTTACGTGTTGTTGCCTTCGGGCGTGAAGTTGCCTTCGGGCGTGTTGTGTTGCCTTCGGGCGTTGTTGCTTCCGGACGTTTGTTGTTGCCTTCGGGTGTGTTGCTGCCTTCTGCGGTGTGTTGTTTTCCTGTTTATTGCAAATAGTCTTGTGTGGTGGGTGGACTGGGGGTTTCGTATATGTTGGCCAAAGAAATTTCTTGCTTTTTACGTGCGAAAAACGGACACGGCCAGACTGGCGAAAGGATCACTACATATGGCCAACAACCAAAAAAACGAACACCAACAACACAAACCACCAAAATCGCCCAGAACACCAGACCGAATCCCTCGACCAGCGAGGATACTCCAGCCCTGGTACGTCTTCTTGGAGTCTGTTACCACCAACAGAAACCACAGCCACCACCAACGACCCAACAACACAATCTCAAAACAACACACGCCCAAAGGCATCAAACACACCCGAAGGCAACAACACGCCCCAAGGCAACCACAGCGCAGGGGGACATGGGGGTCCACTTGTTACATTAAAGTCACTATTTACAGTTTACTTACAATATATACAACTATCTACATGTAACGAAAACAAAACTTCCCAAAGAGATCGAACGAGCCCGGCAGGGGATCGGGAACGTCCACTCTCTTCGAGAACCCAAACTGAACTGGGCAAATACAGGCGCACCTTGCCCAAGGGTGCCCCGGAAAGAAATTTCTTTTGCTAGCTTAGTGTAAGTTAACTTTGTAAATGATTGTAAGGAGTTCATTGTTGTGTTCTTGCCGGTCCGGATTTGGTTCTTCCTTTTTGATAGTGTCCGTTTCTATGCACTTAAAAAGCACAACTGTCGTCTCCAGGCGGACGAGTTGATCAGTGGTACTGTAGCCCCGGCGAAAACCACTTTGATAACTAGTGATTAGACATAGGTACTAGTGATTAGACCTTTCGCGCGTGGCCTCGAGCCACACTCACATGCTGCTATGCCCGGAGGTCAGCAGGTCGGGATAGCACAATCGTTAAACTGCATCCGGTGTGGAGCTTGTTAAAGCGTGGGGATAATGAGGTTACCTTTGCCACAACTACCTCCGGGACATCCTTGGGCAAGGTGCGCCTGTATTTTTGGCCCAGTTTTGTTCAGTTTGGAGTCCCGGGGAGAGTGGACGTTCCCGAACCCTCAGCGGGCTCGTTCGATCTCTTGGGGACTGGTTTTGTTTTTGTGTAAATAATGTACATACTGTAAATATAGCAAGTTGACTCCGCCCCGGACCCCTCGTGGCAAGTGGACCCCGCCCCGGACCCCTCGTGGCCCTTTGGGGCAGTTTGTGGTGATTGTTTGGTCTGGTGTTTTGGTTTTTTGGTTGTTGTTGGGTGGTGGTGGTTTGGTCTGGTGTTGTCTTTCGTTTTGGGTTTGTGTCGCTGCTTGGGGGCGGTGTTGGTTTCGTTTGAGGGTGTTGTTGGGTTTCTGGTTGTTGGCCATATATTGTGACAGGCCGTACGTGAGCTGGTGTTCCTCGCTGGTCGAGGGATTTGGTCTTGATGTCCTGGGCGGTGTTTGTGGGGGAGTTGGTGGTGTTTGGTTTTTTGGTTGTTGGCGGTATGTAGTAATATTGTTTTAGGGTGACCGGGGGGAGGTTGGTCTGTGGGGTATTTGGGTTGTCAGTGTGTGTGTGGTTCTATTGTTGTAATGAACATAATTTTCTGTTTGATTTGGTGGTGTGTGGATAGTTTTGCTTTTATGTTCCTGTCCGATCCGGTTTGAGTTTTTGTTTTTTGTTTGTATGTGCCGTTTCGATGCACTTAAAAAGCACTAGTGATTAGACCGTTGGTTTCGAGGAACCAAACCAGACGGGAATTAATCATTCGTTCCAACGTCTTGCACAGGCAACTTGTGAGGGAAATAAATAGGGCGGTAGTTTGTAGCTTTTGTCGGGTCCTTACCCGGCTTGGCGATGGGAATGATGCCGGCTTCCCGCCAAGCAGCTGGAAAGTTGCCATTTTCCCATATACCGTTGAAATTACCTAACAGTACCAGTAAAGAGCTTTTTAAGTACGTAGAAACAGGCACTGGCAAACTAAAGAAAAATCCCAAACCCAAACAAAACCATGACGGGTCACAAACACAAATGCTAAACAAACCATACACACCGCGCAACAGGGAACAAAAGAGTCTTTGTTACTACTTAACTCCAGTAACTGCCACTGCAGCCAACCCCAAAACAACTCCCCACAACCACATACCACCCAAAAAAATTCCGCCCACACGCCCAAAGGAAACACCATGCCCGAAGGCAACTCTACACCCCACGGCAACAACACGCCCGAAGGCAACACTACGCCCCAATGGCAACACTACGCCCGAAGGCAACACCACGCCCGAAGGCAACACTACGCCCGAAGGCAACACTACACCCGAAGGCAACACTACGCCCAAAGGCAACAGCACTTAAAAAGCACCGGGGCAAATACAGGTGCACCTTGCCCAAGGGTGCCCCGGAGGCAGTTGTGGCAAAGGGTAACCTCATTGTCCCCACGCTTTAACAAGCTCCACAACCGGATGCAGTTTAACGTCCTACCCAGGACCCAGTACCAGTAAAGAGCTATCTGGAAGGTGTATGAGGAACTGATAGTGAACTTCATCTGGGCCAGTGGCAGTGTCATTGCTTCTTTCGAGAGCAATTCGCAGTTCCGTGATGTTAAAGAGGCTGTTGTAGTCCTCAGAGTTATCCGAGATGAAGTTCACTTTCTGTTTTTCAACGGTATATTGGAATGTCTGGAATGCTTGTGAGTAGTGATTGCTTGAGGAGTTTGATTGATTCAAACTCATCTGCAAGCAAATTGGCAACATCTGCTGTGCATTTGCTACCGTCTGGTTGGGTCACATGTAAAACAGAGGAACTGACCTACTTTCCACTGATTTTCCTAACCATATCCCATGCTTTTTTGACAGGAGTGTTTGGTTTAGATATGTACTGTTTCCATGACTCCCGTTTGCTTGATTTAATGATGCACCGTGCTTTGGCACGGGTATTTAGGTAATTACTAAGATTAACGTTATTTGGGTACTTCTTAAAAATATTAAGGGCCTTCTTGCGATCTTTGATCGCTTCTTCACAATCCGTGTTGAACCACGGCATGTGTTTAGTACGTGGATTTGCAGAGTACTTAGGGATAGTTTTGGTAGCAATATTCACCAAAAGTTGTGTGAAATGGGCGATCTGGTCTTCAACACCATTGAAAGCATCCCTGACGATCTCATTTTGGCAGAGATGGCTAAATTCAGACCAGTCGGCTTTTTGGAGTTGCCACCTGGGAACTTTCTCTTCGGGCATTGGGGAGACAATATCTATCAAAAGGGGGTAGTGGTCACTTCCACATTAGTCATCGTGCACTCTCCACTGAAGGTCCATCAGAATTGCCGGAGAGCAGATTGAGAGATCAATTGCTGAACGAGATCCAGAGGCTGGATGAATATAGGTACAAGACCCATCATTCAGAAGGCATAGATCCCAGACGGCTATCACTGATTCAATCAATCCACCTATCAGATTGGTGTAATTACAGCCCCACATGTCGCTGTGTGCACTAAATCACACAGGAGTAGAAATGGGGTGGACAGCTGGCTAACTAGCAATTCCAAGTCATCTCGTTTCAGGTTATACCTAGGTGGGATGTACACCGAGCACACAGTGATGGTGCGGTGAAGTGTAGCTCGAATAGCCACAGCTTGCAAGGTGGTGTCCAGATGGATAGTGGAGTGTGGAACTGTTTTTCTAACCAATATAGATGAACCCCCAATTGCTCTATTGTCAACCGAGGATACAACCGTTTTGCTATACATGTCATACCCCTTAAATGAGAGTTGGTCTTCATCTCGAAGGAAAGTCTCCTGCAGACACATCACTGAAGGAGACCAGTCTGCCATGAAGCACTTGATCTCCTCGTAACTCGGTCTATGTCCTCTGCAATTCCATTGGATTGTAGCCGCAGGCCTCCCAAGGGTCATCCTTTGGAAATCTGTGGCTTTTTAGTAGAGCTGGTGGAGCCCCCTGGCTCGGGCCGAGGCTTCCGGCCACTGAGCTCCATCAGCTCTTCCCCTTCTCTAACGCTCAAAATCTGTTGTGCAGTTTGATAGGGTCGTCCGACCCTTTGCTCGGTTTTGTCTGTATTTTAATTCTAGGTGTCTCTTACTTTTGTTGGTTCTGTCTTTTTTCTCTGTTTTGTAGTTGTTGGTTTTGGTGGTGGTTTAGGTTTCTTTTGTGGGGGTGTTGATTTTTGTGATAGATTTGTCGGTGCTGTCATCGTCTGTATTGTCTTGGATGTTGTAGACTGCTCTGATGGTTTTGCGAAAGTGAGTGTAATGGGCTTTGGACAACTGCTGTCCCTGGGCCAGGTCATATCAGTTTGAGTTGCAGCAGACATCTTTGCATTCCTCACAGCTCTAGCAAAGCTCTTGAGCTGCGAGTCCTGCGAGTGGAATGTTTCCCTAGCCTCTTTATAGGAGATGTTATTAGAGGCTTTTATCTTTTGTATCTGTTTCTCCTCGACTCACTTCGGACACGTTTTACTATTTGCCGGATGACAGCCCTGGCAATTGACACAATGGGGTGGTCCCTCACAGGTTTCACTAGTGTGTCCCTCCTGGCCACATTTTTCGCAAGCAGCTGGTCTGCTGCAGTTAGTTTTGAAGTAGCCATAACGTTGGCAATTGTAGCAGCGAACAGGATTGGGGATGTATATCTCGACCCTGACCTGCAAATAGCAAATAGCCAATCTTCAGTGTTTTTGGAGTGTTGGGGGTGTTGAAAGTTAGGATAAAGGTGCCAGTGGGTCTCCTGGCACCTTCTCTTAACACTGAAATATGATGGACGTGGCTCACATGTTGAGATGCCAGGTTATCAAGAATCTCCTCATCTGAGCAGTTCTTGATATCCTGGCATCTAAAGACTCCTTTGGAGCTATTCAGTGACCTGTGAGGGGACACCCAAACCGGAACACCAACAAGTACTTTGGATTTCATTAAGTTGTCTGATTGGGTGTTGCGGCTTACCTCGACGAGGAGATCTCCTGAGCGGAGTCTCTTGATCGATTTTGGGGTGCCGACAACACCTTCAATACCTTTATTAAGGGCAAAGGGGGACAAGTTTGAGAGAGTCTTGTCATCACCATTACTGGAGATGACAAGGAACCTAGGCCAGTTAGGAGTGGCTTCTGGGTCGGAGCTGGACCCAAAGTCACTCCTGAAACGTTTACTAGCTAGTTTTGTTGAGTTTGAGGAATCCATAATAAAAAGGTCAATATTCATCACCGGTACTCCCCACCCACCATGGAGCCCAACAAGGGAACATCAAAGGAGAGTGGAAAAACCATGACAATCCGATGCCAGGGATACACTAGTGATATACTCAAGGCCATTAAATATATCAATAACCCCGATTGACCTGATTAAGCAGCCGCCTTCTAAGAAAACCACTTTTCTGATACACACAAGCAAAGTCCACTTGGTGACGATTTAATGACAAGTTAGTGCTATGTTAATAAGTAACAGTTGGAAAGCAGTAAGTGGAATCTCAGGGCATGACACCACCAGCCGATTGGTTGAACCAGGCCAATTCAACCTTCCGACTAGGTGAATTTGAGGCCAAAGTGGTGTGTTGCTAAGACCAAACCGCAGTTATAGCCTTCACTCAACCACCAGGACCCTCTCCTCCACCGACACGGGTCGCGACTCACGGCAAACAAGTCGTCCCTGTTAGTCGCCTCTTACGACATGCTGAGAAAGCAGCAGGCCTATTCTACATCCCCGTACCCGCAGTGGGATGCCTGATTTTGAAACAGTAAACATTTATGCTCATAAGGGTTGCAAGAGAGCACTCTGACACCTATATCACTGTCATAGAAACTAGGTAGAAGCAATTTGCATACAGACCTGCAGCAAAATACCCCCCTCCCCCCGCTCATCATTGTATACCTTTTCTATGGTACTCATCTTACACTAAGAATAAGAAGAGACCTAAGCTGAAGTCCATCATAGATCTGTAAGAGTAAAATTAAGAATCAGTGTACAAGAATAATCTTAAAAACTTAAAGCTGAATTTTTATCATTCTATATTCTTCTTACTTTACAGTTGTGACAGCCATAGTGACCCATAACAATACACAAAGAAAAGACGGTGGTGTAAATTCTACCAAAAGGACATGTCAATTGTTGCTTGAGCAACTTTATGCAATCCATTGCAATGCTATCAACCTGAGTAGATTGTGCATGTTAAAGTGAGAAGCATTACTGGCATCAACTTAAACTAGAAGAGAAGAACAATTGTGAAGGAGAGAACTATGGACAAAGTAACAATAAGAGAGTGAAATAATTTTGAAACAAACTTTAAGAAACAAGATCTGGCTGTATGTTGCTTGGTGCCGCACACAATCAAAATGCCATCTGCATAGGGCAAAAGTGTAAGTGGCAGTATATCATTCAGTATTTTAAACACTTTCAAACGATTTATGGCATGTTCAACATGAATAACGCAGGTTTGCAATTTTCTTGTTTTTTTTTCACATCTTCCTGGGTCATTTGCCTATTGCCTTTTGCTGCCGGAGGTATTTGTAAAGTAGCGTGACGCAGCATGAGGTCCCCTTGAATAGGGAAACCCCTGTCAGCCATGATAACATACCCTGGGTCTATAAGATCTAGAAATTTACTCTCTTGTGATGAAGACATCTGATGCCCTCCCTCCATATGCCTTAGAGAAGAAAGAGATTGTCCCTGTGGGTGTGATGCCAACTAACACTTTTATTGTGTTGTGCTTTTTGTAATCAGACCAAACAATGAGTGGTTTCAACATGAAGCTCAAAAATTTGACCCAGGTAGTGATGATTTGAGAGCACGAACTCTGTGATATACCAAAAAGTATTGATAAGAAATGTACAGTGAGATCTAAGCGAAGCCGCATTAAAAGAAGAACCATTTCATTTTTTAATGAAAGTACCCTTTTTGGACCTGATTTTGTTGGTGGTTTTTTTTTTTTTTTTTTGAATTTCCTTGTTTTTCCTTTTGCTGTGCCCGATTTTGTGCTTCTCCAGTATTTCATTTTACTTGCATGCGATTCAAGATAATTATACAAAGAATTGAGACAGCATCTAGAAGCATCTCTTTTATATGCAAGCTGCTTTCATCAAAGAGTTGCCTTTTTCTAGTAGGCATTTTCCTGTTTCCTACATTGGTAGCAACAAGTCTTTTTTCAAGGTCTTTAACCCTTTTCTGTAAGCATTTGATGATTGCATTTTTCCTTTGCACATCCAGGACATGTACAATCTGGTTTACAGTCATAAGAATATATGTGAGTGATCGTGACGTATGTAATCTGAAGTAATTACAGGTGTTGCAGGTTCCAATACAGCAACAGGTTGTACAATGCGTCTTTTTTGCACCACGGGTGGTAGAGGCCTTTCTATTGGAGGTCTTCTAGGGGTTGCTACAGCTTGTTGCAGGGAACTGTATCCTAAATGTAAGGTATGTATGGATTATTTGTGGTTGGTTGACCATCCACAAAATGTTTGGAGGAAATTCTATCATGGGCTTTTGGTTCCCAGTTCTTACCTGAATTCAAGTCCTTTCTGTTGATTGCTTTAACCCATTTTCTCCTTTGTTCAGCCTTGGTCTTTTGGGAGGGGAAGGCAAACAGCTGGAATCCCCGGGGGTTGGCAAATACGTTCCCTAATTCCAAAATGACATCCATGGACTGGACAGTACCCTTCTTGCCACTTTTGCAATAATAATTTAGTTAGAAAATCAATCCAAAAGTGCACGGCGCACGTAATAATTTCACAATGGAGATATCCACAGAAGTATCATAATTACGATCCCAAATTTTTCACAATTCAACAGTTTTTCCGTCGGATATTTAGACACGTAAAGTCAAACTAAATAAAATCAAAACTGAATAATTTCACATACAATCCAAAATTTTGAGAAGTAAAGGTATCAACAATTGAATCAAATGAGTTCCGTTTTATAGGTTGACACTATAGTATGAAAGTTATTCCAAAAGTGCACGGCGCACGTAATTTCACAATCGAGATATCCACAGAAGTATCATTATTATAATCTAAAATTTTCATAACAAGGATATCCACGAAAGTATAATAAATACAATCCAAAATTTTCCAGTGGGTTGTTGATAATTACAATCCAAAATTTTCATAACAAAGGTATCCACGAAAGTATAATTACAATCCAAAATTTTCCAGTATGTTGTTTACAAACTTCTTCCGTACTGTTAGATGGATCATACAAATTTGCAACGTCTTTCACGAATTCCGAGAAAATGTCGCTGTCCTTGCTAGTGTAGCGATATAAAAATTCAGCTAGATAAGAAGAGTGATATTTACGCCTCCAATGAGTGGGCAGATGTGCCTTCATCTGACGCCACTGGCCCTCAATTTTGTTGGTATGACTGCCATGGTTATTAACAAACTCTAAGGAATGATTAACAGTCTCATGTTGGTAACCATACTTGTTGAGATTGTAGTAAGCCTTCCGACAATCAGAAATAATCGTTGTTCCGGGTGTAATTCATTGCTGAATTACAGGCAGTAAAGTTGCCTCGTCTCTCTTTTCTACAGTAACAATAAAACAGTTCCACGAGTCTTCTTCAATCCATCAGAAAACCCACTGTCCTTCTACATGGTGCCCTCTGTAATATTCCGTCCTGGGTTTGACGTTAAACTGCATCCAGGTGGGGTGAGGAGGTAGTGCGTGACGAGTAGTTTGTCCCCAACTCTCGCCTATAAAATGCGCACAGATACCGTTATTACTCGTCCCATGACTGGCGGGTTGTCACGCCACAAAACCGAGCAAGCCCCCCCCCCCCCCATGGTTGGGCCCTTGTGGGTTGATGGTCGTAGAATATGCCCACGGTATTCCCCGCCTATCGTAACAGGCGACTAAATGGGAGGACTTGCATTGTATTTGAACAATATTTGAACTTGAAACGTATTTAGCTTGTTGACACTATATAACACATTCGTGTTGGTGTGTCGTTAAATCTCATCTAACTAACTAACTAACCCTCTGTAATATTTCCGTTTTCCAATCTTGCTCTCGTCTATCTGTACGCGCTTACCAGGACCACCAATTTGCTTCATGTCCGCATTCATCATCACTACTTCACATGTCTCACGACAGAATATGTCCCAGTCAACAGTAGTATGTGTCCCAAATTGTAGCTGTTGTTTTATTTGTCCTTGGGTCAAGTCGCAAGACCACCAATACGTTAATTTTAAAGTTTCTTCAAGAGAGAGATTACTCTTTTCAAACCAGCTCATACTTCTGATAGACTTTTCACATGGGTACTTTTTTCCATTAACTTGTCTCCGACATTCCCACTTTACGTCATCCAGCCTGTCAGACGTTTCAACAAGTTTCATAGGTTCCTTACACGTGGGACATTGCATCTCTTTAGCAATCATTCCGACTGTCTGGCACCATCCTAGTGTTATATCCCTGTTCCACAAAACTTCCCTGCATAATCTGTCATAAGTCAAGAATGGTGCATTCCATTGTCGCTCTGTCCTCGTGTACGATGAAGTACCAACAACTGAGGTACCCTGTGTCTTACTTCGCATGGTTCTATGCTGCACTCCATTACACTTTCTAACAAAACTGTTCATTGTGTCACCAATGTTGTCAAGTCACAGTTTACTGTTACTGAAACCGTAAAACGCAAATGTGTATCATGCAAAAAGGTTATTTCAGACTACTGGGACCGAGGGCCTGATACACTATGACAACTTTAGAACTTTTACATGGTCAGTCATGCGTTGCCATGAAGCGTGCAACGCAGTGGACCAATTACAACACGCAATTTAGCTTAGCGTAACTTTTCGGATTTAAGAAAGGTCTGAATACAAGAGAGGGTGGGTTTCACTACAGGACGTATAGTTGTGTGTGAGAGAGTTTATTCCTCTCTTCTTCCTCTTACTGATAGACATTTCTGCTTGCAAAGAGTAACACGAGCTTATCAGTAAGAGGAAGACGCTCGTGTTACTCTTTGCAAGCAGAAATGTCTAAGTTAGCTAAGACTTCCAAGCAGCACCCAAGGACGGGCCCATCTGCATCAACGACTGATAAGTACATCGTCCAACTATGGATGCGTGTTCTCAAATGTTGCGAGTGAATTGGTTTTGAATATGGCAACTTCCATTAACAGCAATGCAGGTTACCTTATTTCGGCGTTATTGACAACTCTGTATCTTGAGTCTTTCTGTCAAATTCACGACGTTCAACGGATTTGAAACTGTCCCAAACATTTTATACGGTTTTTGTTGGGCCGCCTTCAACAGGCAAATCCCAAGTTAACAAACTATTGTGAAATTTTCTTTTTTTTTGTGAAATGCAGAAAAACATACTTCTTGAGGTGAGTTTCATTATCAAGCAAATTATACTTTGTAATAGGTTACTGAAAAAATAGGCCCTTACTCTACAGAGGCATAATTATTAAACCGTTCAGCAGGCGCGTAGCCGGGGAGGGGGAAGCCGCCCCCCCCCCCCCGAGCATATTTTGGGTATTTTTATGTTAATTTTTACAATATTGCTAGTGTTTCCCCTATTTATATTAGGTAAAAAGGTCCGGGAAGTGCCATTGCCAACGATCTGGGAAGCATTTGGGGCCACAATTTTCATGCGCTTTGCGCCAACCCACAATAAACCCATTTAAGCGGCAGTCTCCTTACTAAACGAGAACAGGTTATTCGAACCTTCTTTTGCCGAGACATTGGTTTATTGCAGTGTCAAAGAAAGTTTATTGAATAACATCAGATCCATGGGTTGCTGTAATCTTCTGTTCTGACCTCAAAACCTGACAAAGATAATTCACTTCATACCGGCCTTTACACTCAACGTTGGGAATCCCCTTTTGTATTCACCTCTAAACCCATCAAAGGGAACCGTGTGGCTTTAGTTATACGACTTTAGAGTGACGTTCACTCTAACCAAAATGATGGGTGCAGTTCGTGGATATCCACAGGTATTACGTGAAAAAGGGACCACAATATAGTTTATTTGATAACCACTGAATCGGTATCGGGCACGCAGACCGCGTCTTCTCAGTTAGTTAGATGAGGTTTAACGACACACCAACACAAATGTGTTATATAGTGTGAGCTAGAATGGGGAGTAAAATTAAAATGAAAAAAGTAAAGAAAGGGTAAAATTCTATAAAAATCTAGATAAATGCAAATGCGGGAGTCATGTCTTCCCAGTCATTCTCACTGAAACAGTAAATGCGTTGACTAGGGAACTCCGACCTTGGCCGTAACAGCTGCTTTTGCGAGACACTAATAGAAGTCCAGTCTATATCATCATAAGTCGGGATACACTACATTATGGCTTGCTCGTCAGAAGTGCTATATTTCGTTTGTTTTGAGGATTGGTATTTATTTGCTGAAAATGTTGGAGACATGACTTATGACGATGTTAGCCAACAGAGATTGCAGTTGTTTCATTTAATTAATGGTGACGTTTTCTATCCAGCTCGTAAATGGCCTGTCAATATTTCGAAATTATTTCGGCAAAAACCTTTGTCGGACAGATCAACATTTGAACTCTTTCTGTTTCTCGTTTGCAACGGCTGTCCGTCACAGATGGCTGGTCACTGGATCTTGCTTTCCCTATATTGGAGCAAGAAAGCTTTAAAGAAGAGAATTTCCAGCTTAAGTTCCTAGCGAACCACTTCCACGATAATCGAAATAGGTGGTTTTATTTTGACATTCATTTTAATGACTACAGATTTATTTCCGGAAAGCCGCAATGTGCTACATCGGACAAACGTTATAAAACATTTCATTTCTCCTATATTCTGGTTTCTGGACTGTTTCAAACGGAGTTATGGATGAAGAACGCAAACAGCCGACTGCAGAGGAAATAAAGGTGGCATTGTGGCTCTTTCCTGGACCACTGGTTACAGTAAGAGCTTTTAGGCAATCGGCGTCTAGGCTTTTGGGAAATATCTACCAGGAGAAAGGGCTGACTCATATGCGAATGCTGACGTCCTGGGGTGAGCTGGTTTCTGTGAAGATTCCAAGGAGTCGGCCCATCACTGGTTTTGTTATAAAGAGACCCCAACAGATTGACTGGGCTGCAGAAACTCTCGTTAGCGAAGCAGACTACGTCGCCAAATTTGCGGCACCTATCAACCGATCTATTTCAGATGGGGTGCAGAGTTTCCTTGTGGAGTTAGTTAGTTAGATGAGGTTTAACGTCCCAGTTTCCAACCAATTGGTTCAAGTCGTGACGACCACGGCCTTTTTTTCCAGTTGTGGCTCACTGGCTTGTTTCCTTGTGGAGAAAGGTCACATCCACCGCGACGATGTCGTATCCGCTTAGAGTTTTCCGGAGTCGAGAGGTTTTAAAAATGGTGGGGAAGGGAGGGTGGTGGGGATACATAGAACTAGGGATTTTATTATGAGTGTAAATTTCATTTTGAACTGACCCAATTAATAGCGCCATTTTGCCCGGGATCGCCGCCTCTGATTCCCTGTGTTACTCATATTTTGGAGCTGTAAGTGAACTTCTGTTATTTCTTGTGCTTTAGCAGTGATTTCCGACACTTCACCTTGATTACCACCTCCTTTGTAATTTTTTAGCAAGGTTTATTCCTAAGCCTCGTACATATTCCGTATGTATTCCGTTCACTTTGACTTACGTTTTCTTTGTACGTTTCTTGCATCATTCGTACTTCGGTATAATTTTATCTTTACAGTCGCTGATGTATTTTGCTTGGAATTATGGCAAGCACACATACCCATACCTGTATTCTGTTTTAGGGCCAGGAGTATAAATATGCCGCGAAAAGTGCTGTCTTCAATTTCAACAAACAGGCAACTTAAAATCTGTACCATAAATTGTAGTGAGTACCATCCTGTACAAACCCTGACGTTTCTAGATAAATATGAGGTCATTCCCTGTAAGCTTCAGTCATGTTTTGAGATGTTTATGATACTGTTCGTTCCGTTACTGCTTTTGAAATTTTGCTAGTTTTACGTTCACAAATATTTGAGTTCTCTCACCCCATACGCCACCCTAGTTTCTTTTTCCTTCGCACATTCCAGTGCTGTAAGTCCTTTTGCATATTGCAGAAAGTTTTATTCCTACACTCTGTTCATACAATGTCGTTTTAAAACAGGTAAAAAGTATTCTCGCGGAGTTATCTTTTATTTAACGTATACAAGCCCGTTGTCAATGGAGGGGAAGGGCGGGGCGACCACTAAAACATATTTGAATATATTTGGTCATTAATTTATCCGTATCACTATTATATTGGGGGTTCATTCCTACCATAAATCAGTTAATTTAGCCTACCTGTTATTGATTTAGTTTTGCAGTTGTGTAAACCCTCTTTCTTGCCATATATATATATATATATATATATATATATATATATATATATATATATATATATATATATATATATATATATATATATATATATATATATATATATATATATATATATATATATATATATTCATTTTTCTTTTGGTGTTGAAGATATTTCGAAACTCCTAAGCCAATAAGTCCTTATATACTTACGCCCTATACTTGTGCGAATATTTGTAAGTGCAATTCATATTTGTATATATATGTGATATTTACCTTGATAAAACATATAATAACGGTCCGACATTGCCATCGGATCCGCAGTCACTTCGACGTAGACAATTGTCAAGGGAGGGGAAAGGTCGGGACATCCCGACCCCCGTAACAGTTTGCAATACACTGTCCAAAACATTTCGTCCACTGAAACATACTTGTATATATTTGGTCATTAATTTATCCGTATAACTATTATATTGGGGGTTCATCCCCCCCCCCCGCTCATCTCCACCCCCAAACCCCCACCCCAAATCAGTTAATTTACCTGTTACCGATTTACTTTTGCAGTTGTGTAAACCCTCTTTCTTGCCCTACATGTTCTGAGGGCTTAAAGAATTTTGTTGATGATGTGCATTCCTTTCAGCTTTCGTCCTTAAAAAATATCGCATGTCCTAAAATGACATATTTTTTTTTTACATTCCGTGTATATACGTAAATGCTTTCAAATGCTTAAATGTAACTTAAATATATGGTTTCATTCGCAGTGAAGAATTGCAAAGTTCTTCATTTAGTTTCACCGATGAATGGGCCATATGTAAAAGTAATTCACATTTTTATGTGTCATGTATTATTTTGTGTATGTATTTATGTTCCGTTTGGTGTTGTAGATATTTCGAAACTCCTAAGACAACTCTTTTTATACTTATACTTGTGCGAATATATGTAAGTGCAATTCATATTTGCAAATATGTGATATGTGATATTTACCTTTTACCTTGATAAAGCACTTTGACATCGAATCCGCGGAGCCACTCCGTGGTAGACAAGTTGGACTTAGATTTTTTTTTTTTTCTTTTGCCCAAATTCCCACTTTGACGTCGAATCCGCGGAGCCCCTCCGTCTTAGACTAATTGGACTTAGGACATTTTTGTTCCCATACGCACAAAATATGCCTACAGTGTGAGTCGTTCTTAGAAAAAAAAAAAAAAAATGCTCGACTTTGACGTGGGATCCGCGGAGCCACTCCGAGGTAGACAAGTTGGACTTAGATTTATTTTTGCCCAAATTCCCAGAGAGACGTATTACATACTGTGTCGTTCTTAAATAGAAGATCTCCCCACTTTGACGTCGAATCCGCGGAGCCACTCCGAGGTAGACCATATCAATTTGTTCAAAACACTTTCCTGTCAAAACACTTTTCTGTCTAAACTGAGGAGTGGGTGATTGAGACCTCATGGCGATGTATAATTCATACACACGCTCATCCCGTGTACTTGACTGGTCGTGTGGGCGTGACCAAATGTTCTGTTTACCAGTAGGCTAACACTGCACACTCGCTCGTTGTACAACGCGCGTTCGGTGTAGAAGCCTGTGGCGCGTAATAGTCGCATTGTACACATAACGCTTGGCGTGTGTTCATTGGTGCAAGCTTTATGCATAGTTATATTTGTGTCTGTTTTTATGTAATTTGGCGTGGTCCCTGTTTAGGAGTGTTGAAAATTTGAAAACAAAGGTTACCATTGGAAAGTTTACATGATTACCAATCCAGCAATGCATGAACATCGGTGAACCAAGCTTGTTTGTACAAACAGCAGTAGGTCAAAAGTTCATAGCTATTGCTTGCCATGCAAAAAAAAAAAAAAAATGCCTTCGAAATCTGTCCAGGTCCCTATGTAAAAGTCAAATAATATCGATATATTTTTATGTCATTCAGAAGCTGAGACATAGTGGAAGATGAAACTGTAATTTTGGTATGCAACAGAGCACGAGCGATGGAAAGTTCGTATCCGTACTGTTTTCCACAGAGCGCATTTTCGTTACGTGAGAGACGCTAACAAAACCTGTATGGGTTTAAGTAACAAACAAGTTGATATGCTAGTTGGGCTTAGATTTATTTTTGAACAAATTCCCACAGAGACGTATTGCACACTGTGTCGTTCTTAAATAGAAGGCTACCCACTTTGACGTCGAATCCGCGGAGCCACTCCGACGTAGACTACACTGTTAAAACAATATCGTAAAATAACGGCAAAATGGCTGGCAGCGGGGACGCCAGCACAATTCCGTTAATTAACGTTCCCTCACTGTTACATAATAAAACATCCAAGTGATGGTAATTTTACAGTGCCCCAAGAAAAGGGTAACTTGCCGTTGTTCTACAGTGCCCGTAAAATAACGGCAAAATGACTGGCAGCGGGGACGCCAGCGCAATTCCGTTAATTAACGTTCCCTTACTGTAATCATGGGCGGCTCTAAGAAATTTTGTTTGGGGGGACAAACTCAAGTCCGTATTCAGGGAGGTTCGGAAGACACCCCCCCCCCCCCCCGGCAATATCAATGGTCAGCTCCAGATAGTACAATGGAAGTATGGTTATTATTATGTGTTACGGCGATGCCCCATGTAGTTTTCAAAAGCTCTTCAAACACCATTTTAGGCAGTCAGTCATTAGCTGACTACTTTAAAAATAAATAAAACCATATCAACCGATCGCTACTCCATGGATCGCTGACCAAGAGTCAGGTGAAATGGGCAAAGCGCTTGATCCATTTGTATAAAATGAGCCCCACCTTTAAATATTTTGTTGTTTCTTTCATTTCTCACTATATGTTTCAACTTTGCGAAGGAGCCGTAAAATGTTGGGTTTTCTGGATTGTTTCTCTTAAACAAACGAAAATTTTGAGCATGAAGACAAGTTGAAAACGATGATATGATAGCACTATTTTGGATCTCAGTACCGTTCCGAAACGAAATTTTTTAAAGGGGGAAGAGAATTCCCCTAACTCAGAACGACGTCTCATCCTATATCCAAATAGCTAGGCCACTAGTCAAAAGTCTCATTACACTGAGCTTAGATTCACTGTTTGGTGTGTTTATTTTAAATCAAAAACGGTATGCTTTAGCACAGACGTGGATAACCTTTTGCTTATAACAGGCCATTTGACGGTCATAAGACCGCTCGAGGGCCGCTGTCAGTTTGGACAAGACAAGGGAGACTTCTCCTTCTATGGGAAACAGTACGTTTAGGCTACATGTCCGTTACAACTTTTTGTAGACATATACCTATGATAATCTGGTCAGGTGACACCCGGGCAAAACTGCTTTTAGTCGTGGATGATAATCAACACGGCTAATAGATTGTGTATCTAATGACCCCGAAAGCTCTGAAGTGTCTGCAGAACTATGAGCATTAAATCCAGCATTACCGTTACACTCTGTAAATGACATTATGATGCCTAAGCTAATCAGATTACAAATATCACAGCATGATCATTTGTTTTGATTACCTTAGCTCGCACTAATGGCAGGCCCACTTGTGATGACTGAAGTATATATAGTTGTAAACCAGCAAACTAAGAAAACGCGCCCGAAGCGCGCCGAAAAAAATTTCGTTTTGAAAGCACTTTAATACTGTTTAACCTTCGCACTGCATTGGAAAGTTATTCACTTCTTTAATTTTAAACCCACTCAAGGAAAAGGAAGGGCCTAACCCATCTTGAATTACATGTTTTATTTATTTATTTTTTGAAAATTGAAGACCATGCTTTGCAAACTTTTGGGGGGGGGGCAAGTGCCCCCCGTGCCCCTATGGCGAGCCGCTAATGACTGTAATATAGTATAACGTCCAAGTGATGGTAATTTTACAGTGCCGAAAGTAAATTGGTAACCTGCCGTTTTTTTACGGTGCTTATCCCTAGCCCTGCCACGTATCGTAATTTAACAGTCATATATACCCCGGTGAATGCCCTGTCATTTAACGGCGGAAATGCTGGCAGCGGGGACGCCGGTAGCAAACCGTAATTTACAGATTACGATCTAGGGACGTTTTTCTACGTACTAATACTGCTTTTGATAGGAAACCCGGAGTTCTAGGTATACAACATATAAATGAAATGAAACATGTATTTATTTATAATTACGACCAATTTATTTTACTATTTAACAAGAATTTGTATAAGTTATGATGATTATAAGTCGTAACTAATACTTCATTCTTGGTGGGTTATTTGTCAGAAGATTGTCACTGTATAAAGTATGATCGAAAATTATTGTAGTATGTAAACCTGAAATGTGTTTATTACTGAACTAGCTATCCACGAAAAACTACTAAAAATTGACAGTGTTCATGCTTTAGTATGCATAAAAAAAAAAAAAAAAAGAACCTCTGAAAGCAACACATGGAAACTATTGACTATTGATAAGAAGTCAATGTGCACATCCCTAAAAGGAAACTTATCCACAAACGTATGTTGCCTTTCACAGCAGGAAGTAGTCGCTACACCAGACTGCTTAAAGGCTGAGTGTTTCCGTGCTTAACATAAATTGATGCCCCAGTGTTCTTCAGGTACCCTCTGGTGAGCACATACGACCATCAACCACCGAGAGAAGATTGAAGGACTCAAATGTTTGACACTCCCATGCCAATTTTCTGATTCAGCACCATTTGACTTACTGACTGAGGTATTGCAAGCAAAGTGTTTGAAAGGTTTGACCTCTGCCACTAGTAACCCTATAAGTGACATTTCATCTTTGCCAAAATCATGCGCACCATTTATCCTAAAATGAGACGACCATATGTTAAGAAAAAGCTTTATAACATTATCCCTGTTGAGACATTGGGTGAACCAGATGAGCATTAACGAATGCACAGAGACACAAGTAAACATACATACATATGACAGGAATAAAAAAGCTAAGAAGGAAACTTCTTGATTCAGTTCTAATAAACTTTGGAAATACAATTAGGACCTTCACACATTCAATAGCAGATTTTCCCTGAACAAGTTGGTTTTTACTGTTAAAAAAGGGTTTTTGCATATTACACATGAAACTTTTAAAAGTTATTTGTAACAATTTCGTCTCTAGAAACAAGAAAAAAGACAAAAAAAAAATTGAACTCTTAGCTGGAAAAACTAAGCTTTGGTTTAATGATCACACATAAATCAGTTTTACTCCGATTCAACTAAACAAACATCTGTTAAAGTGTTTCACATATATAGCAAAAAGAACATACAATAAATGCCTGTGAAGAAGCAAGCATTTCCCTTTTTTTTTTGTTCAGTATTCCAGGAACTTCAAAAAAGGATGTCACCTAGTATCTTACTTATCCCAACCAATTTGTCACACCTTGAGAAGCTTGACAACTGCTGCATAAATGGATCAATTTGGTTGATTTGGCTTGTTGATGATCTCCCAAGAAAAATATATAAACCAGATGAAAAGCTTTGACCAACTGTATAAGCTTATTGGCTGACACTTAACAGTGGTATTAACCAAGTGATAGTTCAAGGAGCCATTCGCTTTCGAAATCTTTCATCTTATTTGGTAGCTTCAGCACTGCTGGATGAATTAATGACATCCCCTTTCTCTTAGTTTACTGCAATCTGGTGGGTTTATGCCCACGAAACACCTGGAGGAATTAAATACAAAAGAAGTGTTGCAAATAGCACATATAGAATGTAACATTCATTATTCCTTGATAAGCCTTCAGTCATTACACTCCTTTATCTGAAACAGGCTTAATTATATATATGGAATCCGTGCGTTGGTGAAGTACAAATAAACGAAGAGCGTAGAGCAAAAGCAATGCCTCTATCACCAACCAAAAAAGACAAAAGACACGGCACATTCTGTTAACGAATCGTTGTTGAATGGTGAAAAACAATTTGCAAAATATGACAGAATATGAACCGAAAGCTACAAAAACTGGACGTTTCGAACCACCTAGGTTCTCTCTCGACAAAAATAATGAGGAGCTTAACATAGATGCTACGTGAATAGAAAGTGCAAGTGACCTCAGTGGTCACGCTTGTTGGCCATGAAAGAAAGGTCACGGTTAAGACCGTGAACGTGGCTCTCACATCTCAAGATTAGTTTTAATTCCTGCTTTTGACGAGCCTCGGTATTGGAAAAACCTCCCATCAAAATAGTAAACTTGAAGTCGCGGACGTTGTGGTTAGGTGTGTTAAAATGTTCTGCAACAGGGAGCCCAGTGCTGTTGTTGCGAATGCTGGCTTTGTGATTATTGAATCTAAATCTAAATTTGGAGGAGGTTTCACCAATATAAGAGATCGTGGGACATTTTTGCACAATAATAGCTAGATAACATTAAGAGGAATTACATGAGTACGGGCCCGGCGATAGATGAATCCCCTTGGGTTCGACATGCACAGTGCGTTCCGAGATCATATGATCGCATGCCTGACAACGTTTACTACCACATGGAGAATTACCTCCTGTCGGGGTATCCGGGGAGGGATTAAAGCCGCGGTCACACTACAACGAATTCGGATCGGATTCCGATCCGATTTTTGTGAGTTTTTATTGAAATCTTCTCCATTTCGGGTCAGAAAGAGCCAAAAATTTGCCAACCAACGTAAATATATGATTTGCATCAGAGGTCTATGAAAATGGAATGTTAACTGATTTTTTTTTTCGTGACGTCACACCGACGGACAGCTTTTATCGGACATGCGTAGTTCGATAAAAGCTGTCTGTCGATGTGACGTCACGAAATAATTCGTATAAATTTAATTTTCGTAGTCCAGCGATAAAAATCATATAATTACATAGGTTGGCAAATTTTGGGTTTTTTCCGACGCGAAATGGAGAAGATTTTAATAAAAGCTCACAAAAATCGGATTGGAATCCGATCCGAATTCGTTGCAGTGTGACCGCGGCTTAAGCCTGGTGTGTACTAGGAAACTACGTAAACTGCGCGGCTGCCTGAAAGCAATAACTGGAGGTTCATTGAAAACATCTCTGATAGAGGGGTCCAGGCTCAGATTACGCCACGAAGTCTTAATTCTATTGAGTAGGGGGAAAGTTGGGGATTGAAGGTAATTGTAAGGGGGATTCGTTTGTTTTCAACCCTGCTACGGTAGAGGAGCAAACGGTCCCTGTCTATTGGTTGGACCTTTTTGAAGTATTTGTCAATGAGTTTGAAGGGATAACCTCTGTTTAAAAGGTGTCCTGCAAATTTGATCATATGACGTGACTGGTCGACCTCAGTGGAGCAGATACGTTTAATTCTTAGGAACTGGCTAAAAATGATCGAATGCTTTATGTGAGGGGGGTGGAAAATCAAATTGTAAATAACAATGGGTGTCCGTGGGTTTAGTAAATAAAGAGGTTTCAATACAGGAGCCTGTCAAATGTACAACCGTGTCAAGAAAAGGCAAATGACTCTGGGAATATTCCATAGTGAACTTAATGGTATAGTGGAATGAGTTTACAAAATCCTTAAACTTAAGTAATTCCTGTAAGCCATGAGACCAAATCAGAAAAATATCGTCGATATACCGAACATAGAAAGCCGGTTTCTTAGGGAAGGCCTCGAGTAGGGGTTGTTCTAAGGAGGCCATGAAAAGATTAGCAAAACTGGGGGCCATCTTGGTCCCCATGGCGGTACCATTTATTTGATGGTTGAACCTGTCAAGAATCTGGAAATAATTATTTTTTAGGATGAACTCTAATAGGGAACATAACTCATTGGTTCTGCTGGGGGAATGGTGCTTGAGTAGAAATTCTCGACAGGCCTTGGTACCTTCCTCGTGAGGGATATTAGTATACAATGATGAAACATCAAGGGAGACTAGGAATGACCCTTTTTGAATGTAGGGGATTTCCCGGAGGCGCCTTAAAAAAATGGGTGGTATCCTGCATATAACTAGGAATAGATTTCAGTAGGGGCTGTAAGAAACTGTCAATATAGGCAGATAGATACTCAGTAGGGGTATTAATGCCTGAAACTATGGGTCTACCTGTTGGAGTGATACAGTACTTACGAGCTAGATGAATAACATTCCCGTCATTGATGGGCTTTTCAGAATCTAACACAACTTGCTCAAGTAAAGAATAAATCTTGTGCCATTTGGGTAAGAGGTAAAAATATCCAGAACAAGGATTTGGAGGTAGTAATTGCTTAATGTCCTCTTGAGTGTCCGTTTCAAAGTTTTGCAAAAGAGAACGAAGCTTCTTCATAACTTCTGATGTTTGGTCTGAAGATTGCGGAGAATAAAAACTGTTGTCTGAGGAGTGGGGGGGGGGGGGGGGGCTCTGATATGTTCTGTGTGTGGGCCCATTCCGCGAGTTTCACCCTCCTATTGAAGCGGGAGATAGAGTGACTGAGATCAACGTCGTCGATATTGCTGGTGGGGCAGAAAGATAGCCCCTTGTTCAATAGGCTCCTCTGATGTTCAGAAAGGGGCTCATTGCTGAGGTTGATGATCTGTAGGTCACGTGGATTATCGAGGGTCGTGCCAGAGGCTGAATGATGGGAATTGGCCTTAAAAAAGTTGGTGGTACAAGGGTGCCCCCTGTGCTGCTAGGCTGGATAAAATAACATTATCCCCCAAAAGAATAGAAAGTTGGGCGTCCTTGCGTTTGAAGCAGGTTCTCACGTGAGAAGAATAAGCTTCCTTAAAAAAAATGCTGAACCGCCTCCTGTTGGGACTGGGGGTGTATGATGCGTTTCCAGTCATTGTTATATATGTATATATATATATATATGTATGTATGTATGTATGTATGTATGTATGTATGTATGTATGTATGTATGTATGTATGGGTGTATGTATGTATGTATGTATGTATGTATGTATGTATGTATGTATGTATGTATGTATGTATGTATGTATGTATGTATGCACTCAGCAACATGTCCTTAACAGGACACGGTACAGCCGGCGAGAGCTCCGTGCTTTTTAAGTGCATCGAAACGGCACATACAAACAAAGAACAAAAACTCAAACCGGATCGGACAGGAACATAAAGGAAACCTATTCACACACCACCAAATCAAACAGAAAATTATGTTCATTACAACAATAGAACCACACACACACTGACAACCCAATGCCCCACAAACCAACCTCCCCCTGGCCACCCTAAACCAATATTACATACCGCCAACGAAAGACAACACCAGACCAAACCACCACCCAACACACCAGACCAAGCAATCATCACAAACTGCCCCAAGGGGCCACGAGGGGTCCGGGGCGGGGTCCACCTGCCACGAGGGGTCCGGGGTGGAGTCAACTTGCTATATTTACAGTATGTACACTATATACACTATTTACACAAAAACAAAAAAACTGAACAAAACTGGGCCAAAAATACAGGCGCACCTTGCCCAAGGGTGTCCCGGAGGCAGTTGTGGCAAAGGGTAACCTCATTATCCCCACGCTTTAACAAGCTCCACAACCGGAGAGCTCCGTTCTCGCACGTCTTTCCTAGCTCACGCGGAGCTCGAAACTGGCGTAGCTGCCCGAAAATTCCGTCGCTGCAATGAGAAGTCTCGCGCGGCTGCACGTGCCTGCCTTGGCAAGCAGCCCGCCTTCCAGACACGTACGTCTGCTGGGTTAGTTGGAGGTCAGCCAGGCTAATGGGGAAATCCCTCGAATTCCTTACCGGTACATTTCCCGCGTACCGCTAAGGAAGCGAGGGTGAGTATGGGTGTATGTATGTATGTATACATACACATGCATATATATATATATATATATATATATATATATATATATATATATATATATATATATATATATATAATATCATTTTATATATATATATATATATATATATACATATATATATATATATATATATATATATATATATATATACATACATACAAATATTATGCATTGAATATCATTTCAAAATGGCTAAAATTGATGACATAAAACTCCAATGATTTGTTCAGTTACTGTAAATAGTTACTGATAACCTCATTACATTTTCTCTGACAGTTTCCTATCAACAAATACTATTAAGCCGAAAGGTCTCAAATGTACAGATAGCGATGGGGTTACTCTGCTTTCTTGTTGGCCCCACCCCCGCTGGTGCTTATTCTGTATACAATGCACATATTACACATATTAGTATTGAAATTTAAAAATTGTCAATCTGTTTCAGACTCTGAGATACAAACAGTAAAACAAATATGCTGTAATCACCCATCAATTTAAGTCAGAACTAGGAAAAGGCAACACAATTGGGTGGAAAAAATACATATATTTCATCACATTCCAACAACAAACAGCTTCCTGCAAGGTGTGTTGCCTGTACTACATGAATGATTTCGCCAACCTGCGTGCATACTCTAATTTGTGTAACTTTGGCACCACTCTGCTGATTCTGGAAGTAGTCCTCATCTTTCAGTTCAAGTTTTCTATACAAAATTAAGCATTCCTCATTAATACACACAATTTTGATTATTTCTCCAATTCCTCGAACGTGCAGGTGAAAGATTTTATCATTGCGTTTCTTCACTTTTCGATACTCCATAGAAAAGTACACAGTTATTAAAGCGTAACCCACTGTATTGTACTACTTCATGGAAATTTTGATAGCCACTATTTAGCAATGCAAGTTGTTCTGTTGGTGTCAACATTACTGAAGAACCAGTTCCAAACATTTGAATATTTCCAATAGTTTCCATTGATTTACGCTGCCTTGAAGCAGTCATGTTGTTACAAAATATTTCTACTCTTTCTGAAGTAGGATAAGTTATTCTGAAAAATGCCAGGGCCTTCAGCAACATAAACTTGTTCACAGCTTGCATCATAAGGCCTCTATTGCCTTTCAATAGTTTCTTTACCATGCCATTTGCTGATTCAAAGGGGAAACTTGAGTGGGTCCAGAGGGGCCCCACATTTTAACACCCTTGGCAATATGAGTAAGGCAGTGAATATTAAAGGTCATTGTTCTTTCCCCATAGACCAACTGCATATTAAGAACAAAATTGTACAACAGGGTATCAGCTCTGTTAATTTCTTCCCTGGATACTGACTTCTGCAACAGCAAGTTAACTGCTTCCACCAAGTTAACAACATGAGCAAAATAGGGATTGCCAAAAAACCCCTGGATGCATGGAAGGCAATAGAAGATGAGCCAAACATGCCATTCGCTTGCCTTCCAAAATTCCCTATCTGAAACTGGTCTAGGCATTCGAGGAACAAATGAAGGGGTCTTGATGTTGCTTAAGATTGTATCAATTCTAGCCAAAACATCTGGCGTCCCGATGTAGAATAGATTACCTGCTGGAGATGACAGCCACAATTCTGTTATTTGTCTTATAACACCAAGTAATAAACAATGCATATAGTCTGGAGGGAAACCCCACACCAAAGGGGAAAAAAGCATGTTTATTATGGGTGTTGGTCCTTCCACTCCATGAAGGGAGGCCTTCATCAAGAGCTGTACCCATGTCAGCTAGCAGTTCCTCATCAGTTCTATCTGTGTAGTCATCTTCATCCATTGGATATTTGACGACCCTTTCAACAGCTTTGCTAGGATGATAGCAAATACTGCATCCCATGTAGCCATTAAACTGCACTGTGTTTTGTACAGATGCTCGAGCTGGGGCATCTGCACAACAACAAATACAAAAGACCTTACTGCATATCTCTTCGTCTCCATTCTTCCACTTAATTCCATTTTCAGCTAAATCTTGTGCTTGCTCAACAAACTTTTCAAGAAATATGTTCACGTATGGAGAAGACTTGGCAAACCACAGTGCTGCCAAAATTACATTTTCATTTCTCACTTTTGGAGGTAATTCATTTATCATGATATAAATCGGCCACATTGAATACTGTGCTGAGTGGAATACTGGCATGTCATCTGTACTGAATGAATATGAATATTTATTTTTATTACTTGAAGGTCCTCCTGGTATTTCAAGGTTCTTATACACTTCACCATCATAGATATCTTCTAAATTATCAGCCCTGTATTTCTGTCGGCTACATCTATACATCAAATGTTCAGGAACACCATCAGATTCAAATAATACTTTCAACTCTGTTGCTAAATTTGTCATTATGAAAAAGTTACCACCACTCAAATCACTTACTTTTCATGCCTCATTACAACCTGGACAAGGAACAGTGTCAGCTAATTCATTGTCATAGGTGCACACAAAACAGTAATTGCAACCAGAATGCAAAATGCATTGAGGTTTCGGTGATATATGTTCTATTCCAAATAAAGCCATGATGTCCCATATCTTTCAGTCAATGGTCAAATGCTATCTTACTTAACATGTTGGAAAAATAGTTTTGTATTCCTATTTAGTCTTGGGAATTCTCGGGAAATTTTGCTCTTTGACCTTTGGTGAACCCATGTAATATTCTTGGGAATCCTTGGGAAATTTTGCTTTTTTTACCTCTGGTGACCCCAGATGACCTTTGACCTCCACCAAAAACAATAGGGTCCATCTTTTCACCATAACACATCCACATACTAAGTATAAAATCTATCCAAGCTTTCTCCCTTGAGAAATTGTGTTCAAGGTATTCAGTGTTTGACCCCTGTGACCCTAGATGACCTTTCAACTCCACCAAAAACAATGGGGTACATCTTCTCACTATAACACATCAATTTACCAAGTATGAAATCTATTCAAGCTTCCTACCTGGAGATATCGTCTTGACAAGGTTTTCAGACATTGACCTCTGGTGACCCCAGATGACCTTTGACCTCCACCAAAAATGATAGGTTAGTTACTTAGATAGGGTTTAACGACACACCAACACGAATGTGTTATATAGTGTCAGCAAGGATTCTTCCTCTTACTATAACGCATCTACATACAAAGTATGAAACTTATTCAAGCTTCCTACCTTGATATATCGTGTTAACCAGGTTTTCACCCCAGTGACCCCAGATGGCCTTTGAACCCCACCAAAAATAACAGGGTTCATTCTCTACATATAAGGCATCTACATATAAAGTATGAAATTTATCCAAGCTTCCTAACTGGAGATATCAGGTTAACAAGGTTTTCAGGGTCTGACCCCTGGTGACCCCAAATGACCTTGCCCTCCACCAAAAAAGATAGGGTTCTTCCTCTTACCATAACGCATTTACGTACAAAGTATGAAATTCATCCAAGCTTTGTAACTCAAGTTATTGTGTTAACAAGATTTTCAGGGTTTGACCCCTGATGACCTTTCACCTCCACCAAAAATAACAGGGTTCGTCCTCTTACCATAACGCATCTACATACAAAGTATGAAATTCATCCAGGCTTCCTAACTCGAGATATTGTGTTAACAAGGTTTTTAAAGTTTGACCCCGATGACCCCAGGTGACCTTTGACCCCCGTCAAAAACAATATGGTTCTTCCTCTCAATATGGGGCATCTGTGTACCAAGTTTGAGAACTGTCAGAGCTTCCCTTCTTGAGATACCGTGTTAACAGTTTTCAGGGTTTGACCCTCGGTGACCCCAGATGACCTTTCAAACCGTGTTAACGAGCAAAGTGCCACAAACACATACACATATCATGACTGTACCCACCAGGGGTTCACACATACCCACACTCAATACCTTACGGGGTACTGGGAAAGGACCCCGCAAGGAATACAAGGGAATTTCCTAGCAGCAAAGCTGCCCGCGAATCAACTGAGTAGACGGACATGTTGAGGGCGGGCTGCGCTCCAAGGCAGACACGCGCAGCCGCGCGTGACTTCTCTTTGCAGTGACCGAATTTTCGGGCAGCTACGCCAGTTTCGAGCCGCGCGTGAGCTAGGAGAGTCGTGCGAGAGCGGAGCCCTCGCCGGCTGTGCCGGTACCCGCTGAGGCCACGTTGGTGAGTGCACACACACGCCATCATGAATGCATAGGCTTCTCTTATCATCGAAACCAATAAAAATGGAATGAGGATTGAAGCAGCTTGTTCAGAAAAACTTTCTCCACAAGGTACCGCGATGCTGGACCAACAACATTACAAAGCATTTTATTGAGCATTCTGAGGAGATCTGCCATTGCAGAATATGACAGACAGTGACGCATCACAAACATTATAACCATGAGTAATGTCTCAGCTTCAGTTGTTTGCAAACCTGGACGTATAACTTCATTCAAAGTTTCATCAACAAGAAAAGTGCAATGGTCTTCATCATCTTCATGGGCATCCTCTGAAGCATTCTCTTCATCACTTGTGAAATCCCTGTCCTCAACAGACCCAAATAAAAGTTCTGAAACGTCATTCTCACCATCATTCCCAACAGCTCCATTTCCATCATTGATGCTGTCCTGCCAAAAATATTTCAATCAATTTAAAACTTTCATTATGAAAATAGACCTGTGGAACAGGCATTTCTTTCTCATTAATAGAGTACCATGTTTACATAGGATAACCCCATTAAGTATACCTCTGTATAAAGACTAGACTAAGATGGAAGAAATATTTGTCTAAATAAACAGGATAATGTGTATTATCTCTAAAACTTGCAGTTTCCGGGGCATTCTCCACCTCTTCAAACCATGGGCAGCTTTGTCCTAATGCCCAAACCCTAACACCTCACTTTCTTTCAGGGTTAGTTAATTTAAATCAAGCTGATTGAAAACATTTTTATTGAAAGAATCATGATTTAAATTGATTAATTTGATTATAATCAATTAATTTAAATCATTAAACCTAAAACAAAAATAAAAAATATTGCTTTTTCTCAGAACTCAACATGTATTCTTCCACCAAGTACCACCCAATGCCTACGGTACTGCAAAATTCGAACTTGAACACTCAACAAATCTGAAGTAATGTCTACTACAAGCACTCCTGGCAATCCAAATTGAACACTAATTCAATTGGCCAAATGGTATGTTGCCTGGTGCAAAGTTTCAACATAACATAGCATTACATAAAATCACAAAACATAACATATTAAATTGAGGGGCAAAAGAGAGCTAAAGACCCATTAGATGCCATAAAATCCAAACTCAAACGAAAATACACCTGCAACCAAAACTTAGAAGATGCCTAGCAACGATAGGAACTCTTCCACAACTGCTGAAGAATCTGTCAGTTTGACAAGCTTGAAACTGGACATTTGACAGGTTGCCCAACACCTGCACTATAAATGCCATTGAAGGCCGGAATCCTAATAGCACACTTATCTGCAATACATTTAAAAGCAATTCTTCGTAACACTCAAGATGAGATCTGACATCTTCTGGACCACATGTGTCCATTTTGCCAGTACCTTAAATTGAAAAAGTAAATATTACATTCCTTAGTCATTTGATCACACGTTAATCTGAGCTTAGACAACACATACATGTAAGCTAGGACCTATGGCAAAAGAGTGACACTTAATTTCACCTCACAGAATCATGGCTGAAGTTGGAACAGTTATTAAATGAAGCGAAACCTTTCCTAATCATAGCATTTTCAAAGGAAGATCTTAGTTTGTGCAGTATCTTACCCTATCTTTTCCAATAGAATTTTCCTTCAAATATAGCACAATATTAATAAATCAAGCAATATTTATTGCATGGATTAAGGTTTACTAATAGTTCAGGCTATGTAGTAATGATTGCATTGCCGACAATTGAAATTAACCTACACTGACATCATATGCTACTGTAGTTCCCAAATTCCTTTGCACATGTGCACAAAGTAATGATACGCATAATGATAAAAACGTTAAATTTTAAAACATTTGACATTTTCAATTAGTTCCCTGTACACATTTTGCCACTGATTTCATGTCAGTGTTTTCAATTTATTTACCGATTTTACGATGAATCGGCGCACAGTATTTCAGTTTTGCTCACCAATCTGCATGCGAAGGCGAAGAATCATCAATAAGAAACGAATGGAAAGAAGGATAGGCCTAGGCCCCTATATTCTCAGGCCTCAGAAATGCGTTAAAAGTTAAAACGCAAGATTTTCTGGCGGCTTTGTCCCTGGACCCCCAGCGGGCCCTTAAAGGGGTCCCTGCACACTACGCATCTGGGCCTATGTCCAATTATTGGAAGTAGGTCCGACGTCTGACTGACGTCCCTCAAATGAACTTCCTTCCGACTTAAATACGACAACAGATGGAGGTCTGAAATTATTGTAGTTTACTCGCTCACGTCGGTCGGAATGACGGCACAATTGCAGAACACCCGGCCAGATTGAAGCTCTTTAATGGGCTTACGGGGCTACGCAGTTACTCCATTTCACTACGTATCCTCATAGCCCCCCATATGTCCTGATTTTGACTGCACACTCTTGTAGCCCCTTAAAGTTATATCCCGAAATTCGGACTGCGTATCCTTGTATCCTTTTAAAGGGATAGATATACTTGTAACCTTTTAAAGGTTATTATAAAAACAAAAAAAAAAAACGTGATTCCCACTGCATATCCTTGTATTGTAGCCCCTTAAAATTATATCCCAAAATTCATGCTGCGTATCCTCGTAGCCTTTTATAAGGATAGATATACTCATAACCTTTTAAAGGTTATTTATAAAAAAAGAAACATCTTTCCAACTGCGTATCCCCGTAGCCTTCTATTTCTAAGAGGATAGTTTGACTACGTATCATTGTAGCCCAATTGTCCCGAAATTCCAACTGCATATGCGGTAGCTTCTTCTTACATTATATCCTGCATGATTCTGCCTAGGCCAAAGTGTCCTCGCAGCTTCTTATGAGAACATATCTTGATTACGACTGCATATCCTTGTAGCCTCTGTCGTGTACATCTCAATAACATTGATAATGAGTTGTTCTCAAATAAGAAATGTTTAACATAGACTCTATTAATTCTCAACTGTTTCTGCCTATGCCTCACTGCGCATCCCTGTAGCCTTTTCATGGGTTGTTGAATACTTCTTTCTCTTTTGGACTTAGAATTATTGCCTTTTAATGGTTACGCTAAAATTTTTTTTTTTTTTTTTTTTTGTTGACTTAGGCCTAGCCTATGAATTATATTTCACTCAAAAGACAAAACAAATATTCCCCTTGTAAAGTCATAGCGCCACTGCGCAGCCTGCTGTTTTCCCAGCATAATCTGGCATGTGGGGTATTCTGGGTCATTCCACGAGGATGGGGCACAGTCAATACATGTGTATAACCTGGGAGAGATAACTTATTAATTCTGGTGTGAATACATGATCAATTTAAGTTTGGTACTGGATGAACTGCATTAACTGTTTGTTTTGTAATATAATAATGCAATTAACATACTCTCACGAATTTTTTTGTTTTTCCCTTTTTCTTGTTGGTGTCTCATGAAAAACTGGCGAAAAATTTGTGACCTTAAATGTAGCAAAGATTAGGTTTTTCCCATTACTTTTACAGATGTAATTTTACCTTGCATCATCCAGACATTTGCAGAACGTAGGTGATACAACTTGATATTATCAGACAATGACAATGGTACCATCTTCTTTCTCAGTGTTTGAATGAAGTTTGGTCATACCCACGTAACGCATGGTGTCCACTTTCCCTAGTTATGTTAAATGGGTATTTTTTAGTTAACAGCACTTCCACCTGAAATGCCCTTACCACCAAACTCACTCCAATAGCAAAAGGACAACAAGATACCATAATAAACAAAGAATCCAGGTCATAAGAGTCAAGCTATACTGTATGCACTTTAAAAAACCTAATTACCGATGTAACTTAGACACGGTGTCCACATGGCCATGTTACGTGGGTATAATAAAAATCCTGGACTTGGATGGCATTTCCTACATTGCTTCACACAGAGAATATTAATACGTGAAGGTCAATGCAACAGTATATCCATGCAGATTTGGTAATAATTGGAAGCACACAAATCGTTAAACATGCAAATATGTTCATGATGTCCACCTGTTACGTGAATATTAGTTTATCTTCCCACAAAAAATTGATTTGGAACACCATTTCTGTTGTTTTTGTGTGGAATATATGCAGGAGGAATGAGCTAAAGAATCTACTAATTCTAATCAAGTGCCAGGTTAGATTATGACTACTGCAGGCCAACCTGTTTGTACTGGAGTCTGTAAGGCACGGCGTCTTCGTTACATGGGTAATACAAGTAGTAACAAGTAGAGAGGCCTAAGGCCTAGGCAAGCTACAACTAGGCCTAGGCTAGGCCTAGATGCCTACCTCACTGTCAAGTTCGGCCTCATTGGGGTCTTCATCACTAGGTAGGCCTATGCGAACTCCGTGTGAATGCCATGTTCTCAATCTCACTCATCACATCTGGTTCAGGTGACAGTCTAATGTCAGAATCGGACTCAAAGGAGGATGTGTCACTAACGTCAGTCCTGTTGTTAGTACAACTAACATTATTGTTACTAATAACGTTAGGCCTTGGTCTCTCACTAACACTTATTCCCGTAGGCTTCACTGCAATAGCGGTCTATAGTTGAACTTGGGATATCAGCAGCATCTTCGTCATCTGCATCATGCGTTGGTTCGAAGTATGATTTATAGCGTATATATATGTTTACGTTTAGGAGCCATTATTCTTGCCTTAAAGATTTAACACTCCAGAATTATGATGGCTGCCATTGTAGTCTCCTCGTCCACCATAGTACTAAAAATAATGTCTTCTTTTTGGTATACAATAATCATATTATACATAATACCTGAGTAAATGACATTAATAACACATAAAATATAAAATTCAATGACAATAAATAAAATATCTTTAACATTGCAACGCAACAAAAAAAAAAAAATGTCTTTTTATAGAAAATTTTCTTCGTAATTATGGATAAGGTCAAGGGTCGAATTTGCCCGCCAGTTTCAATACGCGGATCCGGGGCGCGCTCCAGCTGCAGTATTATAGTATTGTACACATAGGCCTAGACCTAAGCACACATAACAACTCATCTGTGTCATATCACCTCGTTATCTTTTCTTCTGAAGAAGACAACTGGCCTTATTTTGGTTGTTGTTGGCCTCTTAAGAATTTCTTACTATTACTGATCTTGCTTGAATATTCAGATTGTAGCGAAAACTCGTATTTTTGTCGACAAAACATTGAAAAAGAAAGCTGGGTGACACTGCCGACCGAGCGAGATTTCGACCTATCCTAACAATAACTAACGTTGCAAGTCACAAACGGTAGTCTAGCCTATGCTACTTACAGTTACAGCTTATTTAGGTCGTTCGAGAAACAGTTACTACCAGTACCAGGTTACTACTTAGTACTAGGCCTGCTTCAAGTGTTATAAAGACATCACAAGTTTGTTTGGACGAAACCTCACAGTGGCGATTGCCTATGCGTATGTCCGATATTTAAAGGACCAAGAAAAGGAAATTGTGCATGTCCGTGATATAAAAAAGTTTCAACCACAACATGTAAGGGATTTCATGAAAAGTAAGGCATACCTACATGGTGAGATGGAAATCTGATGGATCGGATACAGACCCCCAGCCAAATTCGGAGTCTGACAGGAGGCAGACGACTGGTAAAGAGTGGTACAAGGCCCAGATTCTGTTACTTGGAGGTAAGTAACGTAGGATAGGCTAGTCCTACATGGGATACCAGTCACAATGCCAAGAAAAATGTGAACAAGAATTTGTTTCGAGACCGAGGTGGTTTGAGAGGATCATGGCCACTATTCCTTTAAAAAATAATGGTTATTAGGCCTAAGAGTGTAGGCTAGGCAGAGCCTAACGTTAGGACTACTTCTCAAAATGATATTAATTGTAGCCTAGGCCTAATAAATTTAAAAATTGTCTCAGAAGAATCATTTTGAGAATCATCTGAATGCCACTTCATTAATCATAAAAATGTGAAGTTTTGGAACTCCACCGTAGCCTAACTTAAAATGGCACAGGCCTTGGCCTAACGTTAGGTTAGCCCGAAGGGCCAAGCAGATGGTAAATGGCCATGATCCATTAATTTTAAGACAAAGTTTGCTGGCAAGCTGCTTGAGATGAGCTGGCCTGATTCCTAGTTGGCTAAGTACTAGGCCTACTGGCCTAGCAGCCTATCCTGGCCTAATGCAATGCCTAAACCTGCTCGTGTACCCGGCTATTTTTATGGATCATGCTGTTTGCACTTAGTTTTGCAATTGGGCTTAGGCCTAGGCCTACAGCTGTAACGTTAGGTCTACAGCCTATAGGGTATAATGAGCAGTATTTGACCCCTTAAGGAACTTTTTGCAATTATTCCTTCCAAAATGGAATGTTTTTGTTAGACATTATTATGGGTAACATGTCACCATCAAAAATTATGGGTTCAGCCTTTCTCTTCAGAGAAAGGTCACCTTGAAAACTTAGGTTTGCCTACCCAGTATTCAACCCCCTATTAGCAGTATTTAATTTTGGACACCAGTATTCGACCTCCTGCTCATATACCCCTAAAATTATTTAGTATTTGTACAAATCAGACATAAAGGAAATATGAAGTATCTTTATTAGGCTACTTAGGCTGTATTCAGCTCAATTGTTGAACAAAATTTTTACTTCAGATTTTCCCTAGTATCACTTTTGTCCTGAAATCTGTTTATATATTGCTGCTGTAATGAAATTTTAGCTTTGGTAATTCATTATTTTTGAAACCGGTCCCTTTTCAAATGGATGACAGAAAATAACACTCCTGATGATTTTAGCCAAGTGCCTTACAAGAACTTTTAAGAAAGGCTGTTTTCAAAGAAATTCCCAGCTCCTCACGAACAAATAACTCCAAAAGGTATTTTTCTGCAAATCAGAAACAAGAAAGTGCATGACAGTTTAGCAGAGAAGTTATTCCTACCTTTGACAGTTTATGAGGGATGGAGCCTTTATTCAGTGAATAATGTGGAATTTATATCAAAGGGGTTGAATACTGGTAGGGAGTTGAATACTGCTCACTCTACCCTAGGCTAGGCCTATTTATGATTATAAGCCAAATTTTCTGGAAAATGTGAAGAGTGTGCCCGTCTGGCGAAGTAATGGGCCTAGGCTACAGCAATTCCAAATTAGGCCAACCCCAAACTAACGAAGTTGCACAGAGAAAAACAAAAGAAATCATAACTCTATGCAGAACTTTAGATTGTAGTGCGTGAAGTTAGTTAGTTAGTTAGATGAGATTTAACGACACACCAACACGAATGTGTCATATAGTGTCAACAAGTTTAAATACATTTCAAGTCCTTCCCTTTAGTCGCCTCTTACGACAGGCGGGAAATACCGTGGGCATATTCAACAACCCCCAGCCCACAGGGGGATGTAGTGCGTGAAATTGCACCTTGGTACTCAGCCAGTATGTGCCACCCATTGGTGCATAAACGGTCAGTTCTTCAAACGTGCACAGTACAGTATTTCAACATGACAGGTTTCTTTGCTAGTAACACCCATACTTTGATACCCCTGCATATCTGTGATCTGCCGACAAACAACAGTTGCCCATCCATAATGAATCTGTAAGTTAGACCATTTCCCAAGCAAGTGAATGGAATATGGTGACTAATTTCGTATGAGTACTGAAGTGTCACTGCAGGTACAAGGGTTTATGTACAGGATTCTGTCCAAACTATTTAAAGGGGTGCATTGAGTTGATATCAATAACTTAACGAAGGTGCTGAAGACCACATGGTAATGCTTATAATAAGCACAATTAGCCAAGTTCTTTTTTTTTTTTTCTCTTTCAGGATGCTTTTTAAGTGCATCGAAACGGCACATACAAACAAAAAACAAAACTCAAACCGGATCAGACAGGAACATAAAGGCAAAACTATCCACACACCACCAAATCAAACAGAAAATTATGTTCATTACAACAATAGAACCACACACACACTGACAACCCAAACACCCCACAGACCAACCTCCCCCCGGCCACACTAAAAACAAAGACCACACACCCAAAACCACCACACACCCAAAACCACCACCACGCCCGAAGGCAACACCAAGCCCGAAGGCAACACCAAGCCCGAAAGCAACACCACGCCCGAAGGCAACACCACGCCCGAAGGCAACACCAAGCCCGAAGGCAACACCACGCCCGAAGGCAACACCACGCCCGAAGGCAACACCACGCCCGAAGGCAACACCACGCCCGAAGGCAACACCACGCCCGAAGGCAACACCACGCCCAAAGGCAACACCACGCCCAAAGGCAACAGCACTTAAAAAGCACTGGGGCGAGCTTTTTACGTACGTAGAAACGGGCACGAGGAAACAAAGTAGAACTTAAACCTGACCGGACAAAAACATAACTCTGAACTATTTACAGAATTCTGTACATTGCGCTAGCAAACAAAATGTCTGTGATAACTATGTACAGCTAGCTTTTTACGTACGTAGAAACGGGCACGAAGAAACAAAGGAGAACTTAAACCTGACCGGACAAAACTGCAAAGGTGAACTATTTACAGAATTCTGTACATTGCGCTAGCAAACAAAATTTCTGCGATAACTACGTACAAAACCACCCCGAACCCAAACTAGTTACATAGGACTATTTACAATCTCACTAGGCAAAACTATTTACATACCCATTTACATCAACAGAAGAGTGTTCAGGTTGAGTCTGTTCAATGCTTTTTTGTAACTATGGGTGCTCCGGAACAAAGCACCGGACGTGACATGAAACACAAGTACAACTATATACACCAGGCCAGCATTCATGTGGCCAACCCCCACTATTTACAGTATTAACAATGTGATGTGCTCTTTACATGCTTGTAGCCGGGCGGACCTAATGTGAAACAAAGCAAACCTATTTACACTGAACTACCAAAAAAAAACTTTGTGGCATGCATGGGCACAGACACAAACAGAACAGAAACCCCAAAAGAAAACGGGGACACAAAAAGGCAAAACCATTCACACTAAATACTCTGACTGGGCCCTTATCTTTTTAATCCGTGGCTTGGTACGGGCGTCCCAGAGTGATGGGTTCCCCTGTCTGATACTTCTCCCGAAGCCGACCTCTTTAGTGCAGACTCTGGCCCCTCCCCCTCACACAAATCAAACCAACCCTCCCCCGAAGGTGGATCCTTTGGAGGGGGCTCTGAGGCACGCTCCCCGCCATCCGACATCGCCGAGTCTGAGGACAGATCGAGGTCCTCCTCTACTGTCATTATTTCAACCTGTCCGGGTTGAACAGACGTCATTTCAACTTGACTGGGTGTCGTTGCTAAGGGTGGCGGAGAGTCTACCTCAGGAGTTCCAGTACCTCCCTCACACTGCTTGGAGGCAAGGAAGTCCTGTTCCACCTCAAGTGCCGCCTCCTCTAATTCCTGAGTTGAATACTGTGGGCCTGTTTGCGAGGGTTCAGGTGCCGACCCCACATCCGCACTGACATGAGCAGAGTACGATGTGGGGCAGGCGCCAAACACATGTCCCTCCTCCGCACAGAGGTTGCACCGTACCTCGTTGGGGCACTCTGCCTTGCCGTGCCCCAACTGCAAGCATTTCCCAAGCACTGGGGCAAATACAGGTGCACCTTGCCCAAGGGTGCCCAGGAGGCAGTTGTGGCAAAGGGTAACCTCATTACTCCCACGTTTAAACAAACTCCACAACCGGATGCAGTTTAAAGTCCTACCCAGGACAATTAGCCAAGTTTCACACCCAATAGTTAGGCTATGCAAAAAGTTAAAATTTTGAATATACTGGTATCCTGACTTGTAACGGTTGTGTGGATATTACAATTTGAAAAAGTGTCTGGTCACAAATTTTTGAAAACCGAATTGAATTGTCACAATTACTCACTCATCAAACATTTATTTGTATGTAAGATATGGGGATTGTAGGAGAATTCTGTAAATAGTTCGCGGTTATGTTTTTGCCGGCCCGGTTTGAGTTCGCCTTTGTTTCGCCGTGCCAGTTTCTATGTACGTAAAAATGAAGTGTCTGTGTTGACCATTTGTCATTAGTATGTGAAGAAAACTTAACAGGTTTAAATAAATTTGGTGAATTTCACGAACCAACTCAATGTGCCGCTTAAAGTTTACTCAACTCTACAAGCATGCAGAATCTAATGGAATTTGTTGAGAAATGGTGAAATACAGTAAGCATCACATTAATGTAGCAAGTGTTCATATTTACTGTAGCATTGTTTCTATCCTGACTCTTCCTTCTTTTTACAGACATACAAAGAAGTAGAAAAGAAAATAGACACAGGACGGGTACGCATTTCCAAAAGTTTTGAAGGTACAACTATAGAATACCCCGCCTCATTTACTAACCCACTAAGCATCCGGATGCTCAGTCATAGTCGTGGTCACAGGCTGGATTTAATTACTATTCATAATATCTCTGTCACTGTGACTACGACTGAGCATCCAGCCTCAGATGGATGCTCAGTGGCAGTGACCAGTCAACGATGTCATTACCATTAATAATATCCACTCACTGCAACTGGGACTGAGCATCCAGCCTCAGATGGATGCTCAGTGGAAGTGACCAGTCAATGGTGTCATTGCCATTAATAATATTCACTCACGCTTTTTACGTGCTAAAAACGGACACGGCCAGACCGGCGAAAGGATCACTACATATGGCCAACAACCAAAAAACCGAACACAAACCACCAAAATCGCCCAGAACACCAGACCGAATCCCTCGACCAGCGAGGACACTCCAGCTCCGGTACGGCTGCTTGGAGTCTTTGTTATCACCAACAGAAACCACCACCACACCCACCACCGACCCAATAACACAATCTCAAAACAACACACGCCGAAAGGCAACAAACACACCCGAAGGCAACAACACGCCCAAAGGCAACCACAGCGCAGGGGGACATGGGGGAGGGGTCCACTTGTTTCATTAAAATCACTATTTACAGTTTACTTACAGTATATACACCTATCTACACGTAACTAAAACAAAACTTCCCAAAGAGATCGAACGAGCCCGGCAGGGGATCGGGAACGTCCACTCTCTTCGGGAACCCAAACTGAACTGTGACTGAGCATCCAGCCTCAGATGGATGCTCAGTGGAAGTGACCAGTCAATGGTGTCATTGCCATTAGTAATATTCACTCACTGGGGGCTTTTTAAGTGCATAGAAACGGACACTATCAAACAGGAAGAACCAAATCCGGACCGGCAAGAACACAACCATGAACTATTTACAATCATTTACAAAGTTACCTTACAACAAGCTAGCAAAACAAAATTTCTGTGGCCAACATATACGACACCCCCAGCCCTCCCACCACACAAGACCATTTACAAACAAGAAAACACACGCCAGAAGGCAGCAACACACACCCGAAGGCAAGAACAAACGCCCGAAAGCAACAACGCCCGAAGGCAACACAACACGCCCGACGGCAACCCCACGCCCGAAGGCGAATCCACGCCCGAAGGCAACCCCACGTAAAAAGCACAGGGCAAATGCAGGTGCACCTTGCCCAAGGGTGCCCCGGAGGCAGTTGTGGTAAAGGGTAACCTCATTATCCCCACGCTTAAGCAAGCTCCACAACCGGATGCAGTTTAAAGTCCTGCCCAGGACTCACTGTGACTGGGACTGAGCATCCAGCCTCAGATGGATGCTCAGTGGAGGTGACCAGTCAATGACGTCATATGTCGTTCTTAAATTAAGCTGAAGCTAATTGGCAGATGATATATATGGAAATGTGGAAAAGGGTTCAGCGCAACAGACTTGACACCCTGGCCTTCAGTTTGAGATTTTTCTTTGGCTACAGATGCACTACGACTCCACATCCATGATTTCCGGTTTGAGTTTTGTTTTTTGTTTGTGTGTGCCGTTTCGCTGCACTTAAAAAGCCCCCCATGATTTAAAAAGAGGTTACTTCCTGAGGCAGGGTATTCTATAGTTACTCCGTTTTGAATACTAGTGTTGAGTCCAGTGGAGAAGAGGAGGAAGAACAGACAAAAGAAGGACAAAAAGAAGAGAGCAGTCGCTCCCTATCTCAACTATCCAAGCAGCGAGTATGCCAAAACGTTCTTACGCTTTAGTATCATTTTTACAAAGGCTACAGTACGTTCAAAGGCCAGTGTTTGTAACGTGAACCTAGAGCTTACAATGCCAAGAATATATTTATACAGTACTTGGTTGGAAAATAAATTTACGTCTTATCGGGGCTTTCATTAGTGTGCGTATTTCGTGTATTGGTAAGGCCTAGTACGTGTTAAAAAGTGGGGTAAAGGGTCAAATATGCATCCAAATATGAAAGCAATCAGTCACTTAACTCATTCACTTTTTGCAATGTAGGTCAAATAGGCCTAGATGTACCACTTCAAACCCCCTTTGCATATTTCTGGGTCCTGGGTAGGACTTTAAACTGCATCCGGTTGTGGAGTTTGTTTAAACGTGGGAGTAATGAGGTTACCCTTTGCCACAACTGCCTCCGGGGCACCCTTGGGCAAGGTGCACCTGTATTTGCCCCGGTGCTTTTTAAGTGCTGTTGCCTTCGGGCGAGGTGTTGCCTTCGGGCGAGGTGTTGCCTTCGGGCGTGGTGTTGCCTTCGGGCTTGGTGTTGCCTTCGGGCTTAGTGTTGCCTTCGGGCGTGGTGTTGCCTTCGGGCGTGTTGTTGCCTCGGGCATGGTGTTGCCCTCGGGCGTGGTGTTGCCTTTGGGTGTGTGGTGGATTTGGGTGTGTGGTCTTTGTGGGACTTTGTTTTTGGGTTCTTTGTGGTGGTTTGGCTGGAGTGTTGTTTTTGGGTTGGCTGCAGCGGCAGTACTAAATCTCAGTAGTAACAAAGACTCTTTTGTTGCATGGTATGTGTAGTCTGTTTGACATTGTGTTCGTGATCCGTCGGGTTTTCTTTGGGTTTTGGATTATCCTTTAGTTTGTCAGTGCCTGTTTCTACGTACTTAAAAAGCTCTCTCCTTTTGCATATTTCTGTTCACCGCCTACAAGTTTCATGTGATGCCGAGCATATCACTGGACATTGTGTGCAAAATCTAACGATAAACGTTAGTCTATGTCATGATTCAGTTCATTTATGTAGCCTATCACTTGGAAGTTTACGTGAACATGAACACGAACATGCACACTACGCAATCATACCGAGTAAAACAGCATGTGAATATCACGTCACCCTCGCCAATAGTTCCCTAGTCCAAACAGTGTTTAAAAAATCACACTCCTCAGGAAATTAAGGAGTGGTAGGTGTGTTGTTTTTTCAACTTTAACAGATTTACATGAGTAGATGAGCAACAAAACAGGCTCCTCACAGCTTTAAAACTTCAAGGCCTGATTGACTGGATCTGCATACTTTCTTCAACGGGTGTTTGTAACACAGCTTGAGACACTTCATTTTGTTTGTTTTTAGAGAATTAACAATCAATTTCGACTAGTTATTTTTGGTTATATTACTAAAATGGTTTTGGTAGTAGACCGGAATATGATAGTAAAAAACAAAAAGGTCAAATGTTACTATAGTGTAAGACTTGTGGATTTGTGGAAATGTTTGACAGGAGACATAGGTACTGTACGGTAGTCCTAATGTTATGTATGTTACACATGCACTGGACATACAGTAGTATAGCAGGCCTCAAATTTAACAGATGCCATTGCCTTCGTTCATTCCATGTTTGCTCCAGTGCCCTGAAAATATGACTAAAAATGGGGGACAAAGTTGCCGTCGTTTCCTTAAAGGGGAAATGCAGTCACCCCAACTCGAAGTAGTGTAGTAGACTGTCCTGTTTCATGATTGGCTCTTTAGAGTCATGTGACAATATTTTTTCTCCTCAAATGTGAAATTTACTAGAAGTAACTGATTGGTTTACCTTGAATATGAAATATTGAAGTCTTAAAATATTATGAAAGATACTTTGAAGAGAAATAAGAAGAAAATTGTGAGATTTAGCTGTTGCTTCAAAATAAGTTTGGGGCGACTGCTCTTGACCTTTAAGTCTACTGTATGGCCTCAATCCTCAGTGCTTTACTGTATGCTTTAGTGTAGGTACAGTAGTGCTGCTGTTTTTTTTTTTTCAAATGGCCTCAGAGCCCTTATTCAAAAATAGATATGACCTTAATGCCCTGACTGATGACCTTGATGCCCTAAAAAATCAAACAAGCAATGCCAATTGGCCTTGCCCCTTGAAAGTCGAAGCATGGGGCCTGGTATAGTAAGGTACACTGTGGATAGGCTAGGTTACAGGATAGCGAAAGTGTAGTAAATAAGTAAACAACTTGCAGGGCTGTCTCAATAATCATTTTTCATTTATCGATATTGCCAACATTTCCACGACAATATCGCAATATTGCGCTCCTAACATTTGCTATGACCATGCTAATAATCGTACCGGTATTGTCTGTGTCAGGGACGTACATAACTGTACTGTAGTAGATTGAAAAGATTCAAAACAATTCAATTTTAAGCTCAAAGTTCCATAAAAAACCAAAAGTCATCAAACTGACACATGAGGTACCGTTTTTTCATTTCTTGTAACAATTTGAATGACTACCATTTTATCTTAGTGACTGAAGAAGTAAAATTTGGAGAAGTGAGATATTTCACAGAGGTTTAGTCAGGACGTTATTTGGTCTGTCGCGATATCACTTCATGAAAAACTTAAGTCGATATCATCGGGGCAAAAGTATATCAACACTATTGCGATTATCAGGGCAGCCCTAACAACATTGAATACAGAGGACCACACGTTATTGGATATGGAACCCTTGCACGACACTTGTACAATCTAAACTCGAAGGATCTGGTCAGTCGGTCTTTAAACTAAATTCTTTCATTTGTATTTTTTAGATAAAGGAAGTAATGTAAATACACTTTGAAAATTTTTGTTGGGAGGGAAATGTCTTGAAAATTATTAGTAGCAGTCAAGTACCCTTTGCATATTATGACTGGCAATCAGACACTCTTTTTTAAAAAAAAAAAATTTATGAAAGTGCTGTTTTATGAAATTATTCAAAACGTTTGGGATGGGACGGGGGGTGGGGGGGGGGGTGAGTATTGTCCCTGGATGCTTCAATTGATCAATTCCATCATTAGAATCCGAATTGTTAAATCTGTAACAAGGGCTATCTGCAAATATGTAGTACTTTTTCTTATGATTTATCCTGAAAAACAAAAAGCATACTGAAGACAAGGTAAAGCAGAAAGCCCTCAAGAAAGTTATAGATGAAAAACGTCGGAAGCGATCCCTGCCTTTTGCTGCTGAAGAATCGGGTAAACGGCCAAAGAAGAGTGCTGCTAGTGAAATTTCAGGAGCCAGGCCCATTGAACCTCCCGACTAGGTGAATTTGAGGCCAAAGTGGTGTGTTGCTAAGACCAAGTCGCAGTTATAGCCTTCACTCAACCACCAGGACCCTCTCCTGCACCGACACGGGTCGCGACTCACGGCAAACGAGTCGTCCCTGTTAGTCGCCGCTCACGACATGCTGAGAAAGCATCGGGCCTATTCTACATCCCCGTACCCGCAGGGGGGGGGGTGAGCAGCAAAGAGAACAGTGTACACTGAACACAGTGTTTTACAAGCTCAGCCCTGACAATCAGTGGCTTGCTTACCAATGCATTAGAATGAACAGGAGAAATATTGTAAAGGGTTATGATGTTATATGATAAAGGGTTATGATGTTATATGATAGATACGTTATACCAAAAACTGTGGTATTCCTATTATATCTAATGCTAGTCACTTTTAATAAAGTACTGAATTCATGGCAAGGCTATATAATATAATGTAAGGGCGGCTGAGAAAAATGACTATCCAAAAGTATAAGAAAAGTAACGTAAAAATAGGGAAGAACACAGATACACCGAAGCGTGGTGTATGAAGCCCTGTATTTTACTTCTCTCTGACAAATAACTACAGCAAGAACGTTAAAGAAATGTCAAAACAGATTTCCTCAGTTGATTGCACATGCTTGCCATTGAAGCAATGGCATGTGTTAAAGGTCAAGTACTTCATATCAAATAAAAAAAGTAGAATTATAATATTGCACAATTTTTTTCATCTGCAGGCACTGGTTTCATGGTGTACTATATTTTGTCTGGTGGCCATATCCCCCATGAAACTGTTGATCCTTATATCAAAGATCATGCAGGGGCTATGAAGAACATTCAGGACAACAAGTTTTCATTCGACCACATTTCCAGAACATTTAAAATCGCTGCAGCAAATGATCAACCCAGACTCACAACTTCGACCTGATATAAACAACTGCATTTCAAAATTCACTGGTAAGTGCAAATTGTAGACTACATCATTACAATAATAGCATGAAACACTAATCCTCTAATCAGTGATGGAAATTATATTGCTAAATTTTCTTTTCTTTGTTATGGTAAGGGAGGATTATCGAGGGTGTTGATCGATTCACTGCACTGCTAAGTGTAATGTGCTTTAGTCCCTTTTTTATTCCCAGATTTTATGACACAGTTATTGCCTTTTGGGTTGAAAATGTCATTCCTTTTGTTTTGTCAGAACAAACAATACCCACCAACTTTTGTTTTATCACAAGGAACTACTTTTCCACTTCAGAACAAACTTATAGAATGTGTATTCATTATTTAAGCCCAACCCTGCATATACTCTTTTACTGAGTTCATGAATGAGGTATCTGATCGTTTAAGTTGATTGTGCGTCCTTAATTATGCAATTTCCATTGTACAACCAGTTTCAGCATCATTTTATTAGAACTTCATAAAGAGAACAACCAACTCTACTCTTTACAAGGTTCCCACGCCTCCATATCTCCCTGTATATTCACAATGGAGTTGAAAGTACAATACTTTATTGGAATTGAGCAGTCCCACTGCAGTTGTGCTTGGTTGTTCGTTCCTAGCTTACTATACTGATCCAACTAAGAGATTCTTGAATTTTTTATCTCACGATATCTTCAAACGCTTGTAACAAATGAATGTTACAGATTCGTGTGTATTTCCATACGTAACCCTAGGTTTGAATAGAGGTACTTGCAACATAATTTGTAAAATTATATTCCAAACCCCTCCTACATTGTACCATTTTTTATCAAAAAGTGCACAAGGGGAAATTATCCCAGACTCCATATTATGCTTGCACCTACTCCACAACTTGTGCTATGCTCTGCTCCCTGGTTTGAACCCATCTGGCTAGTAATGTGCCCTTCAAAGTAAAAAAGGTTGGAAACCCCTGTTGTCAACCTGTAATCACCAAATGTGTGATTGTATATTTCAGAACCACACGATGGACAGACTAAACTTGCAGAGGATATTTTGCAAGGCATTCTTAGAAGTGAAGTTGAAGATGGAGATGACGTCAACATCGAATGCGATGCAAACATTGGTGATGACCATGATGGTGATGCTGACAGTGACAATAATGATGACTATAACTATGGTGATAACGATAATGAGCATAGCAACGGTAGTGATGGTGATGAAGACAGTAATTGCGAAGACAAACACCATGATGATGGTGATAACATTGATAATGATCTTGCTGAAAATGACAACAGCGATGACGATGATGATGACGATGATGATGACGATGACTGGACTCCTCATATGGTATCGTTATTTATTCAAGCACAACATTCTATCAGATAATGACTGGTATAACAAGTAGGATCTTGGTGTAAGAATCTTGATGAAATGAAAAATCGTTGCAAGGAATTATATCCGTTTGTTAAGCCATTCTTAATTACGATGTAATCTGAGGGTCATTCACACAAAAGGGGCTGATTTGGGGGGCTCAGGGGGCCCTCTAGAAATTGTTGATTTTTTTCCAACTTCATAAAACAGTAAAAGGCCCTGTTGTGGCATTTTGATAACATTATGGCTAATATGGGCCACAGGACTGGGGGCAGGGCTGCAGCCCTCTATAAATAGTTCTGGGAAAATTCGGATAAAATGAAGAGATTTTTCCTGCACTGAAATTAGAAAAAAAATCGTTAAATCAGTATTTTAAACTAACGTTCTAAGCCCGACCCCCTGCCCCACAAAAACGTTAATATTGTAGTAGAGGTTTTACAAACTTGGTGCTCCACGCTTATGTCTCATCTGCCGTAGCCGTTTCCGTGTTTCATTGTTTAGGTTAGGACCACAGAGCACCATTTTTGGGGGTCCATCCCAAATTATCATACTTTTCTCGCTTTCCGTGCGCTTTCAGTCTCATTAATGTGTTTATTATCAGTAGAGTTTCAAACATATTAACATTATTTCATCAGCCCTGTTAAGTTGATTGTTCGTTTGCATAGACTGATGGGTGTGATTATGGAGGAGCACAACATTCAAGAATACAATGGATTTCTTTTGGCCAGAATTTCCTCTTTTGCAAAGTCATGTTTAATGAAACTTGAAATTTTATTGCATGACCTGGCAGCAGATTCACCTTGTAATTGGCAAAAACCTTTTTAGTTTAGGGAACTGAAGATGTCTCGGTGAAGGGTCTGCATGCCACTTTTGTCATGGAAATAAATGATTTCTAATGCATGCTTCGGAACGCCTGTCTGTCATTCGTCGCGGTTTGCACTTTAGATCTTTTTTTTTGTCCAAGACACTTATTTAGAGGTACATCTATATGCTGTGGCTTCAGGGGGTGCAACGAATATATATATATATATATATATACTCTCATTGAACCTGGATTGCGTGGACAATTGTCAGTACCCCACCGCGTTATGTGGACCTTGGCCGATTGTGTGGACATCCACTGTCCACATAACGCAGTTGAGCCCAGAAGCTTATTTTCCCCACCAATCACGCAATCCCAGTGAAAATAGCTTGTGTTGTTTATGTCCACACACTCGTTCACTGTCTCGCTCCACTCGCGACTCAAATGTCATTTTCCTCTTTTGAAGGTGGCACAGCGCCCCCAATTTGTTGTCCACATACTCTTGGCCACAGAATTCTACGGCACAGCTTGCTAAGAACTACAGTTAACTATTTCGTCTGGTGAGACACTCATTAACGTTGATGTCGACATTACGGACTTTTAAAAATATATGAAGGGAATGATCATTTTTTTCTGTAAATGCATAGTTTCCGAAGATTCAAGAAGTTTATCAATGTCTTGGCTAGTCCTACTCCTAACGTCAGTGTAGGCTAGGCCTAGCATAACTCAGTACTGTTACTGTTAGTGTTACTCAATCCTAACGCTAAAAAATACAATAGCCTAGCCAATCTAACGTTTGGCCAATGGCAATAGCCTAGCCTACCGAACGTACCCTCGGCCAAAGTAGGTAAAGATACCGGAATTTGGCAGTGCTCCGGGGCTCGGGATCGCTCACTTTATATTTTTTTTAGAATCACATATTCGGTTCACAAAAACACGCATGCTAACTGACTAAAGTGCTAACGTTAGGCCCTAAACATAGGAAGTAGCTAGGCCCCTAGGCCTAGCCTAGGCTTGCTAGGCCTAACGTTAGGCTAGGCTAGCAAGTTGTTTTGGCCCTTACCTTACTTAGCCAACCATAGCTAGGGCCTAGGCTACAAAAATTTAGTTTCTATACTTCCTTCCCCTAAAAACTATTCATTATTGGGGCTAGGCTAGGGTACCTAGCCTAGGCTAAGCCTAGTTCTCACGTAGGCCTACACTTTGTTCCCTGAACTAGGCCTAGGCCTTCGCCATACAAGTTTTTGCAAGTAAGGTTACCGTGGCGGTAACCTTGGTACTATAGTGATTGTTGCTACGTACGTGTATGCGTGTGTAGAGTTAGTTGCGCGTATATATGAGCGTAACCGTAGCTAAGACTAGCCTATGTCACAATTGAACAGCAATGCCTGCTACTTAGCATACAATAGTGTGAAGGGCCTAGTAACAAGATTTAAGCACTTAGATAGAATGTCTACAAAACAAAACAGCATCGCTTGTGGAAAACCACAATTTCGGACATTTTTGGAGACATTCTCAGCATGAAGGATCTTTAACATACAAATCACCTGTGGGGGACAGTTACCTAGAAGTTATCATGAATTTCAACAAAATAGTGGCTAATTGAAATTATTGGATGCGCAGTGGCCCAATTTTTTGGACGGCAATAATTAGTGTTTGCACGGGTAGTAAAAGTGCTACCCGGGTAGACAAAATAATTTTAGAGCGGGTACCCGGGTACCCGAAAACCGCAGAAACAAAAAGTTTATAAACAACTCACAATACTGTTGTACTTCATGTATTGTTCGGAGGAGGTATCGTGTCGCTCAAATGGGGATAATTAATTAGTGCAATAAAAGCAAAGGATACAAAAGATTGGGTAAATTGATTAGCAGTAACTGCTTATCAAAATCTGAATTGACTAGCGATTACTTCATCTTGGTTAGCAGTATAAATAACGATGACCGAAATAAAGCAACATTTCGTAACTGGACACATACTCCATGACACTTGCCCGATATTTACACCTGTATCAGAGTGGTAGTGGCCACAAGTTCAAGAAGACTAAAAATTATCATAACAAAATCGCGTCGTTTCAAATAGAAAATTAAGAATGGAAGAAACGTGATAAAAACAACTACATAAGAAAATCACTATTTCTTAAGGCCTTTATCCTCATACTGTACTGAATTTGGGGGCATTTTTCGAATCAAAAAGCAAGCTTTTAGATTATACCAATTTAAAAAATATCAACCAATCAGAGCCTTCAGAAGTTACTGTAAGTATTCTCTTGCACATCCAATTTTACAGGAAGTAAACAATGACGTCACTTTTATGATGTTTCCTACTACTAGTGTACGCACTATCACGGACAGCTTCCTACGTTCGTACGTAGCTATCCATGTGTTGACATCCGGGCACCTTACCTAATTAGCTTGTTTTTACGAATGCAATTATTTTGGTGCAAGCCAATGTTAGATCCAATAGCATGGTTAACTTCGAAATCTACGTAGATACTTTACACACGGTGGCAAGGTATTGATTTGCACATCATCAGAGATGCATTTAACCATTAATCGAGGTTTTTTCCCTTTGGCAAACACGAGGGGGAATTCGGTATTGAACTGAATGCACAACATATTGCGTAGTACATAGCTAGCCTATGTACCGTACATGCACGGTTCAGTTTAAGTAGCATGCCGAACGTAATGGCACCTTGCATGGGGAGGCATGGTCAGCTAGCTCAGGGTTCAGGGTTTTGTCTACTACATTAATTGACCTCGCAGTGTAGGGCCCGGTATTACAGCATTCGCCGTACCGGATAGAACACTAACATATATGTGCGATGTACACTTCATCCCAGCCGTGTGTATTATGTAGCCAAACATGACATGTGCACGGCTCAGTATTTAATTGTTTATAACTTTTCTAGCTATGTGTTGTTGTCAGGCGGAAAAGAGCAGAAGCTGATCTTCTGCTTCAAACAATACGACAATTGTTATACACCGCGTCATTGGGGATAGTTGAAACTCGAACATGGCTTGACAAAATAATGATTCGCATCTTCCGCGAGGCCAAATTGAAAGAGATTCGCAAGTAAGCAACTAAGTCATTCTTGGGTAGCAAATTGCGATGCGAACCCAGTTATTTTGTCCCCTGAAAAGCGCAAAATGTGTGAGAGCATGAGAAGAAGAAGAAACCTAAGACAGATTGTGAGTGAATGTAATAAGCATTGCTGCAGGATTATAGCATGAAATATCCAAAGTTTTTTTAATGTGCTATTTTTCTGGAACCGGGTAGAGGACACGAAACCCGGGTAGTAATATGACGGGCGGGTACCCGGGTTTTCGGGTAACCCGTGCAAACACTATATTTCAACATGTGATTGTTGTTTGTCATAATTGAGAAGACATGAAGGCATTTCAAAAGATCTCTGTATGCTTTACCAACAGACCCGAGAAATTTGTTTTTAGTTTTGGGACTACCGTTATTAACTGTGGTCAGGCCTATATTTCCCACAGAAGATTAAACTATTACAGGTGAGTGTCAGGTCAGTCAGGTCAGAATAAATAATTATTTTAGAACTAGTTTAGATCATGAGTGATAAGGCAGTTCTAGGTTTATTCTCATTGCATTGATGAACCCTTACAGACAGCTTGGAAATGCTCACTGTAGTACTTTTCTTTGTATGATCCATTGGAAAGGGAAATTGATCACTAAGCTAACAAAAACATATTTTCCTGAATATCCGAGGACCTTAAAGGGTTATTGGATTTTTAAAGATTTAAGTCATTTCTCTACTATATGTTGTTTTTCAAATGCAAAGAAAAAAGATCAAAAAAAAAAAAAGGAGAAGATGGTACACATGCTCTGTTCAGTCAATTGATATTGACAAACGTATGGTACTATCACTATGGACTTGTACAGAGGTTTTGATTGTGTGGACCATGCTACCTTAGGTTATTTTACAGAATGAGAGATGTTTAATTATTATAGTGCGCGTGAGACAAGCTAGGCATACCTACATGACTGAACGTTGAAACTGGAAGTTCCACACGGCTTCGGTCCGTTTTTACTATCGGTACTATCAATGTGCAGGCAGCTTATGTCAAGCTTGTCCATGATTTTATACTGCTTTCTTGCACACAGTCTAAATTAGTCCCGACAAAGGACTCGTTCATAAACAGAAACAGCTTGTAATGTTGAGTGAAATGTTACTGGTTGATGAAATGCCGACAGTCTTTATTTCAGAAAAAATTCAGTTGAAATTGCGCTTGCTTTCTCATTAACACAACTTGCCTACATAACTTGAAATTTGCAAACGAAGTAATCAGCGGATGAATTTATCGTACAGTTTAATGTGATGGGAGCTGGATATGTACGGGTGCGGGGCGTGCACCATTCATGTGCATCTAGTATAGGGCACAACCGAAATTCTTCTCAATAGTAGTGTTACAGGTACTTATATAGGACGAATACCCCAAAATTTAAGATATTTACTTCAAATCAGAATCAAATCAGAAATCCTTACAATGTGTTCTACCTTTTCACAAAACTAGCAAGATTATACAAAAACATCACAAAATAACACTACCTAGCTTGAAAACAAGATGATTTTCTGCAACGTCTGAGCCGCTCGGAACATCGTTAGAAAAACATGATTGCGCAATAAAAACACCTTGTTCGCCTTGTGCCAGTCGTTTCTTATGTCTTGAAAGTACTATGTATGCAAAGATTTTTGCAAACCTTTCTGAAGGTAGTGAAAAATATTTGATTAAATGAACGCCGTATAAAACACACATTAAATCTGGCCTACTCCAAACTGCAAGGACTTGTCTAACTTGCACTACAATTCTGCGTATTTGCAAGCAAATGCAGTTCTGGTTTTCTTGTTGGCATCTACCTGAACATGCATGGAATGCTTGCTTTTCTTTACTGAGAAGTGATGTAGGCATTTCAAAAGATCTCTTTATGCTTATTCAACATGAGTTAAGGACTTCGTAGTATTGGGGCTTCTGTTTAGTATGGTCA
>JAIZAY010001339.1:0-16195 GCA_029531755.1 Holothuria leucospilota | reverse complement strand
CATTAATATAACCAAGTATAATAATTATATCGGCAGCCATTTTGCATTTTGGCCATCTTTATTGACCTGAATTCCTCCTGTATAGCTCATAAACATAATATTGAGCATTTGTCATAAAATTTAGGAGGTTCCCAAAACATTTTATCCTGTTTACCTTCAGGAAACTTTTCAAAAGCATATATGTAGGCAGGTTTTTTTTTCCATGGGCCAGGGGCAGAGGGCAGGGGGATACTTACTCCACCAGGTTGGGAGATGCAGTGACTTGAAGGGTACGTACCTTGCACATTGCTTTCTCGCCTGTGCATTGACAGTAAGTCTATACTATATTTAAAAATGTACTTAGACATTGTGTGAATTTTTTGTTGTTCACATTTGTATATATATATATATATCAAAGTTTCCATTTGTAAGCATTAGTATAGCCAGACACTGGCATTTAGTGGGAAAAAGTGAGACGGAGTTACACTTTGCGGGAACAAGATTAATACTAGAAACTGTAATTTTGAGTCAAGTACATTATTTTCATCTGGGGTCAGCAAAAGGGGAATGCTTCTGACTAGGGGAAATGTCCCTGCCCCCTCTGGTTACACTTCTGTAAATAAGACACATTTGAAGAGTTAAGATCCACATATATTGAGAACTGTTTTGCCATTTCTGGAAATGCCTTACTTTACCGCCTAGTTTGTATCCTACTATACAAGTTTATGTTAACCTTTCTATTTTTTTTTTGGTTTAATTTTTGAAATACTGTATTTTCAAAATACTTATTGTCTTTGGGGCTATGGAGATCACTTGTGATCTTTTGCAATCAAAGTAAACAGGTAAAAGATTTCTTTGTGGCCGTTGTGGTCATTGTTATTGTCATGGGTGACAAATTCTCATCATGTTTGTTACCAGTGCATTGAAAGACCATAAGTACTCAGTTAATTTGAATAATTCATTCAATCTAACTTGGAACCATTAGTTCTTCATGTTTAGTCCCACACAGGCATGAAGTGTTCGTTAATAGCTGTGAGTCAAATCTCAAGCAGACACTTGTTTTTGTCCTTTCCTTTTTGAATGTTAACCTAGTAAGACTGTAAAATGAATCAAATTTATCTAAGAACCCCTGCAGTGTTAGTAGGTCCACGTGTTTTTGTAAGAGGCGTAGAGAAAATGCTCATACCCAGTATTAAAAGCAGTTTTATTCTTAACCAGATGTCTTGGAAAGGCAGGTTCGTAGCCAGACAAGGTGCTGAAGGGGCGAAAAAGCTTCTAAGAGGGGTGAAAAATTTTGTCTCTTGCATTAAACATTGTCAGCCCATAATACATTTTTGTAGTATCCGCCAACTTCCAAGTATTTGTGACAAGGTCTGTGTAGTGGTTTTCACTTTAAAAACTCATGAGCATTCTTTTGGGAGTCTTTTGGAGTTTTTTGCCTGCAGTTGGGGATGCAGTACTGTCTTAAAACAATGATCATCCTTCAGTGTTCTTCTATTTTTGTCTTGTGTTAACAGCAAATATTTCATACTGTTCATTGTAGCCAGTTAAAAAAGTGTTTCAAATGCTCAATTACATTATTTTGGTACTTTATGTAAATTATGCTATATCATATTAATCAAGAAGTGCTTCAATGAGTGTATGGAGAGCTTGAAAATATAATTATAATTATTTAAGGAAACTCCGATGGTCACCTACAGGGCCGTAGCTAGGGTCATATGTTTGGGGGGGTGTGAAGGTCCCAAATTCCGACTGGATGGATATTTTTCCAACTGAATGGTGGCGCGTAAATCGCACCATTTTTATGCGCCCTGCTTTTACATACAGCAGTGGGGATCCTTCCTTTGTCACTAAATAAAGATGCCGTCCTGGGGGAGGGGCCTAAGGGGAGGGGGTGTCCCCCTCCCCTTTGAGAAATTTTTGCTAAGGTAAGGTTGCTTAGATGCAAAATGGTGCTATCTTGGGATACTTTTGAAACTGATCATATATGGCTGGAAAATGTCCATAATTTAGTGAATACTAAGATTTGGTTAGGTGAAAGTAGAAAGTATGTTGTCTAAGAGAAGAATACGTTATGAGCAAACATCCTGCACCCCCTTTGACTACTTTAATGCCTTCTATTCTGGCATCTAATGCTAGCATATACCTGTATAGGCCTCCTGAAAGCTCTGGATCAATTATAAAAAATGGGGCAATGACATAATGCTTACTACCTGGCATCTAAATAATAATATAGAGTATGACGCCAAGCACTTTACATCTATCGTATTTTTACTAATTTTAAACGAAAATCCAGACGAACAGCTTCCAGCAATGGGAAATGGGCGGGAGGGAGAGTATAGGTGCAGAAAAATGATACTAGACCTCCCAGGTAGGTATAGCAAAAGGGGTTTAGGACTAACAAGCACGTTTTCAGAATGTACACCTAGTTTATGCTATAAAAGTTCACTGGTACGTTGTGCTTATAATGTTCATAAGTGATACAACGTGGATTGTGAGGACTGCGCGCGAAGCGCGCCGAAATTTGGGGTATACTTCAATGCCAAAATGAAAAACCTGCACGCAAGCTGAGCCAGGGGTGGTGCTTTGATTTGCCGACATAGGGGGGGGGGGAGCGCCCTGACTGGGGGCCAGCTACTCTAAGTCCCGACAGATGCAATGGGTTACCGAACTCAAGATATAAGGCGCGCGAAGCGCGCCGAAAAATTTGGGGTTATACTGAATTTTCATTAAGGAAAGTTGAAAAAGCTTGGGCTTTTACTGAAGAATCTGGACAAAAACCAAGAAATTTGTTCGGGTGACTGCATGGTCGTCGTCGGGGATTACATTCTTTATCTTACCCATTAAGGATCTGCTACGAAACTGAAAGATCTTTTTCTTACAAAATATGATTGCCACGATGGCAAGGCTGAAGAAAGAATCTTCCAAAAGTTAGGAAAAAGAGGAAAGAACTTCGCAACGATGTGTCTTCACCAATATTAGTCTATATGAAATTTTGCGCAATTTTGTGGGGCTCGGAAAAATTTGGGGAGGGGGCTAAAGCGCCCTAGCTCCCACAGAACTGTGTCTGGTATAATTACTTTAATAATGTCCATGAGACTGATTGTAAATCGTGACGCATGCGCGCGAAGCGCGCCCAAATTTCCATTAAGTAAGATTTCCATAATAAAACCTGCATTCAGAATCTGCATCAAGATACTTTCAGTTGCCCAACAAACCAATATGCCACTCAAAAAGTCAGTCTTTTACCTGGTAATTTGTAAACAGCTTTCAACTTCTGCTGTTGTGCTTCTCCGAAAGTTGCTATCGGAAGATATTGATAATAAGAACAACACTGAGGTAAGGTTTAAAGCGCGCGGAGCACGCGAAAATTTTGAGAGTTTGAGAAGAATTTGCGAAAAAAGGACAGCTTTGGTTTGATTTTACGTGAGGAAAATAACGTTTGGTATAATTCTCACTTGGTCTAGTTGGAAAATATATACAAAGTTGACACAGGCTCAGTGGGAAAAATGTGCTAGACTGAGATATCAGAAATTCCAACTGGCATTTCAGATTTTCCGACTATCGTCGCTCTGACGAACTTTGGGGGGGTGAGACACCCCCCACACCCCCCCCGGTCGCGACGGCCCTGGTCACCTATTTTTCTCAAGTTCATGTATTTGAGTTGCATTGTTTTTACACAGGCTGCATGGAAGCATTGCAATATTTTGAAAAACCAATCAGGCTAATGACCTCGAATTGGATAGAAGTTAAATTGGAAGGTTTGAAAAGCATAGACCTAGTATTAAGTGCAACAATATTGTCCTTACAACTGTACAATCCATACAATACATGTTCAGAGACAAAGGGGCAGGTTACTTGGATTGCAGGTTGAAAAAGAAAAAAACTGATAAAGACATATCCGTAATTATTTGAAATAATGTGCCCAAGGATGGCAGCCACGGGGAATGGAGGGGGGAATGATATGGTTTGCCAATAATTTGATTGGGGACCTTTTCCCTTATATCCCCTAAAAATTGTCAACAACCCTAGAGTTTGCTGACAGTTGTGTGTGGGACTGTGGACATAGTTGGATTCAAGATGCTGTCACATGCCCAGGAAAAGATCTTCATATTGCCATCATAGTTTTCAAAACCAGCATGGTTTAGTTCTCTTTGTATTGCAGTTTTAGAGGGGTTTTCAGCTTCCCATGAACTTTGATCCGTAAATTCGGATTCAGCATACTTGACTGCACAAGGAAATATATATTCCAAGCGCTTGTTCATGAAGTTTCAGTCCTAGCATCTCAAAATCAACTCTGTAAAACATCGCCCTCTAATTTTAAAATTGCTCTTTACATGCACGTCTTCATATTTTCAGAGTTTTGATCCACATGTTCGGATTCAGCGTCCCAAAAGCACTAGACAACACTCTCAAAACTTTTGAAATACTCCAGTCTGGAACGAAACCAGGCCGTCTGTTGAGCAATTTTGGCGGCCAGTTTGTTTATGCTTATTACAAAAAATGCTCAACACTGCTCTGCCAGAGTGTCAAGTTGGCAAAAGCTATTTTTTCATCGTGAGTACCATGAAAAGCAATATCAATCAAAAAATAAACTTTAGATGATTTTGAGAGGTTCATCCCCATCACTCAATGGCTGCTGGGCTAATTTGCCAAATGAGATACCAGCGATTCAGCACAAAGCCGAAAGAAGAGTTTTCAAGTACCGTAAGTGCAACCTCGTCAAACGGGATAGTTGTGTAGTAGATTGTCAATCGTGTGAATAAAAGTTGCGCCAACTACAGGTAACTAGGTCACGACAGTCGAGTTGGGTTACCCAAAAATGTGTAGTGTGCGGCAAGCTAGATACAAAGTAATGCTATAGCTTAAGCAAATGTTGAACTGCAATAAATACTTCCTTAGAAATTCTCATTGGTGCGGATATTTGGTCTTGACATGATGGCTCCCATTCCACAACTCTTTCGAAAAACCGCTCGTACATCTCTAACCTACGTAGAACCCCGCATCAAGGAAGGATCCTAGCAGACTTGTGATAGATTAAAGTAGATCCACCACTCAGTCGAAAACCATGACACACCACACCCATCCCCCTTCTGGGCTCATTTTAAAAAGTGTTCGGAAATTTTCAGAAATCGATTGGGGGCATAGCCCCATAATATTACTTATTAGACTGCTCTAATATCCTCTCTTGATCCGAGGTCAAGGTTGGGGATGTACCCTTTTTCTCTGAAAAGTGCTTTGGTCAGAATACTGCATCGTATTATTTCCCTATAAATCTATAATAATATCATGCCCTCAGGACTGTCGCGACCGGGGGATGTGGGGTGTGGGGGTGTCAGAGCGACGATAGTCGGAAAATCTGAAATGCCAGTTGGAATTTCTGATATCTCAGTCTAGCACATTTTTCCGACTGAGCCTATGTCAACTTTGTATATATTTTCCAACTAGACCAAGTGAGGATAATACCAAACGTTATTTTCCTCACGTAAAATCAAATCAAAGCTGTCCTTTTTTCACAAATTCTTCTCAAACTCTCAAAATTTTCGCGCGCTCCGCCCGCTTCAAACCTTACCTCAGTGTTGTTCTTATTATCAATATCTTCCGATAGCAATTTTCAAGCAGTGGTCAAGTGGCTATCTAGAGCATCCGACTTGCAGCCGGAAAGTCTAGGGTTCAAATCCTGGCCGGGTCATACCAAAGACTTAAAATGGAACCTACTGCCTTTGTGCTTGGTGCTCAGCATAAACAATGGAGTAGGGAAAAGAAGCCAGTAAGCCACAACTGGAAAAAAGGCTCGACTTGAACCAATTGGTTGGAAACTGAGACGTTAAACCTCATCTAACCTAACCGATAGCAATTTTCGGAGAAGCACAACAGCAGAAGTTGAAAGCTGTTTACAAATTACCAGGTAAAAGACTGGCTTTTTGAGTGGCATGTTGGTTTGTTGGGCAATTGGAAGTATCTCGATGCAGATTCTGAATGCAGGTTTTATTATGGAAATCTTACTTAATGAAAATTTGGGCGCGCTTCGCGCGCATGCGTCACGATTTACAATCAATCTCATGAACATTATTAAGGTAATTATACCAGACACAGTTCTATAGGAGCTAGGGCGCTTTAGAACCCCCTCCCCAAATTTTTCCGAGCCCCACAAAATTGCGCAAAATTTTATATAGACTAATATTGGTGAAGACATAGATATTCTCAGAAAATATTCCAAACGTCTATTTATCAGGCCCGTAGCCAGTAAGTTCTGTAACGATTCTTTCTATAACTTCAAAAAATTTTCGCGCGCTACGCGCGTTTTCATCTATAGTGCTATCTAGTGGTAACGCCCCCGTTTCAAACATATTGGATTTCAACGTTTCCAAATGTTGTTCTTCCGTGTAGGCGTGATTCTAGAGAAACACGAAAATGCATCGTTGCGAAGTTCTTTCCTCTTTTTCCTAACTTTTGGAAGATTCTTTCTTCAACCTCGCCATCGTGGCAAACATATTTTGTAAGAAAAATATCTTTAAAGGCAGTAGGCAGTCACCCCAAACAGAGTGAGTGTATCCTGTCACTCTAGTTCATGAATGGCCTATTTTGATCATGTGACAATATTTTTGTTAGTGAATTGTGGAATTCAAGGTGAATTTTGCCTTGCTTTACCTATTGTTTGCAATAGTTAATGTTCAAAACGTCTTCAGAGGTGCTTGTAATGCAATAAGAGGAGATTTGCAAGAGTCTGCTGACTTTTCAAAGAAAATTTTGGGGCGACTGCCTATTGCCTTGAATTCAGTTTCGTAGGAGATCCTTAATGGGTAAGATGAAGAATGTAATCCCCGACGACGACCATGCAGTCACCCGAACATATTTCTTGGTTTTGTCCAGATTCTTTAATAAAAGCCCAAACGTTTTCAACTTTCCTTAATGAAAATTCGGTATAACCCCAAATTTTTCGGCTTGCTTTGCGCGCCTTATATTTTGAATTCGGCAACGCATTGCATCTGTCGGGACTTAGTGTAGCTGGCCCCCAGTCAGGGCGCTTCCCCCCATGTCGGCAAATCAAAGCACCACCCCTGGCTGAGCCTGCGTGCAGGTTTTTCATTTTGGCATTGAAGTATACCTTCAAATTTCGGCGCGCTTCGCGCGCAATCCTCACAATCCATGTTGTATCACTTATGAACATTATAAGCACAACGTACCAGTGAACTTTTATAGCATAAACTAGGTGTACATTCTAAAAACGCGCTTGTTAGTCCTAAACCCCTTTTGCTATACCTGTCTGGGAGGTCTAGTATCATTTTTCTGCACCTATACTCTCCCTCCCGCCAATCTCCCTCCCGCCCATCCCCATTGCTGGAAGCTGTTCGTCTGGATTTTCGTTCAAAGTTAGTAAAAATACGATAGATGTAAAGTGCTTGGCGTCATACTCTATATTATTATTTAGATGCCAGGTAATAAGCATTATGTCATTGCAACATTTTATATAATTGATCCAGAGCTTCCAGGAGTCCTATACAGGTATATGCTAGCATTAGATGCCAGAACAGAAGGCATTTAAGTAGTCAAAGGGGGGGGGGGGGCTTCAGGAGGTTTGTTGACAACGTATTCTTCTCCTACACAACATACTTTCTACTTTCACCTAACCAAATCTTAGTATTCACTAAATTATGGACATTTTCCAGCCATATATGATCAGTTCCAAAAGTATCCCAAAGGTAGCACCATTTTGCATCCAAGCAACCTTACCTTAACAAAAATTTCTCAAAGGGGAGGTGGTACCCCCTCCCCTTAGGCCCCTCCCCCAGGACGGCACCTTCATGAAGTGACACAGGAAGGATCCCCACTGCTGTATCATACAAAAGTAACGCCAATAAAAACGAAAATGCAATTTACGGGCCGCCACTCATTTGGAAAAAGAATCAAACCAGTCGGAAAAATTAGAATTCATTTAATTATGGACATTTTCTAGCCATATATGATCAGCTCCAAAAATATCCCAACGATAGCTCCATTTTGCATCTAAGCAACCTTAAATTAACAAAAATTTCTCAAAGGGGAGGGGTGAATCCCTCCCAAGCTTAGACCCCTCCCCCACTACGGCACCTCTATGTAGTGACAAAGGAAGGATCCTCAGTGCTGTATGTAAACGCAGGGCGCATAAAAAATGGTGCAATTTACGCGCCAAAAAATATCCATCCAGTCGGAATTTGGGACCTTCACACCCCTCAAACATATGACCCTAGCTACGGCCCTGCATGCCCTCAATCTACAATAATCGTGGCGCCGGCAGTGGTGACGGCACGGGGGGGGGGGGGGGCATTTTGTAGCATTTGTAACATGATATGAAAGATTGGAAGTAGGTAGTTGACACTTAATATTAATTAACTTTTTCAGCTATCTTCCATTGGCCTTACCCTGCTATGTAGTGTGAAGACATTTAGCGGTGACCTAAATATTTTTTTTTTCATTTTCGGTGCTATTTTTGAAACAAAAACCGCCATTGCCCCCTTCGTGCTTCTACTTTAACAGATACGGTAAGAAAAGATTAGAGAAATGAAAACGAGGGCGCTATGTCGTTATCCCAAATTTTTTTTTATCGAAAACCCGAAAACCGCAACTACCTCAGTTAAGTGTGCTAGCTGTTATCACGTACGTCACACAATGTTATGAGTGGCAGCTCCCTGATCGTACGTACGTCGTATGCAATATCATATATTTATACCCGCATATGTACGTGTACGTGTATCTGTATGGAATGTGTATTATTTAAATCCCACCAGCCAGCCAGCTGAGGCTAGCCGCGAGGATTGAAAGTGAGAATTATACCAAACAACAACAACAACTTTTCATGGACCTAAAGACCAACTTTTGAATTTAGTGGATATATTTCATACCATAAAGGTAAAATGTATGTCATCGAATTGGTTTGCCCCTGTTATTACTCAGAATGAGAAAGACCAAGCTTTTGCCATTTAACTTCATTAATACAGTATTAGGCCTAGCCTACCCTAATAATAGCGTGCCGTTTCATTTATAATAATAGCGTGAAACATACAATGGGCTTATCATGAGTCGAACATGCTGACCATAAAAATATTCAAAAATTTACAAAAATCAATAAAACGTTGCTGTAACATTTTGTTGTATGTCTTTCACATTGTACTATATTTTGGTGTTGTTCAGATTGCATAAACCGTAGAAAATGAGTTTTGAAATGTAGGTGCCAGTACATGCAACAATGCTTATGAAGGAATCTTGAGTCAATCGCTACAAAAAACAAGCAAATAAAATGCTATAAACTACCACATTTAAGAACATTTATACAAATAATCATAGAGAATAATGTCTTTTCTATCAAACTTTTTAATCAGAGCTTCATCAAAGACATTTTGGTCACCATTTTTTGTAATTTTTGCAAATTTTTAGTTCATATTTATGCCAAAACTTGAAAATTTGGCCGTGGGTAACATTTTTGCTTTGAACATTTGTTTGAAGAAAGTGCAATGCAGGTCATGCTTACATTGCAATCACATCTCACCGGCACGCTGTACTGGCGTTTAGAATGCAGTGATCGACTCATGATACTGATCGACTCATGATTACTTACTATATAAAAGTGTGCCATTGTTCACCGACATCTTAATAACATTTGCGAGGTTATTTCAATGCTGTATGAAAGACTTGGTCTTTGCACTGAATATGGAAGAGAATCGATGTTCAATTTGGTAAGTTTCAAAGAATACAATCCTAAAAAGGGGTTTCATGCTATTTGGTACACATACTGTACTGTACTAGTACTAGTTGAGTTGGCCCTCAGAACTAGCCTAGGCAGGCCCAGAAAGCACTGTGTGGTGTGTGTAAAGTGAGCTCTTGGCAAATGACCATTCATGTACAGTAGGGTGACCATTTCCAGATCCCAAAATGGAGCACATGACCACGTCGTAACTTGTTGTTTATTCCACTTCAGTCAATTGCTTCAAGATAAAGGTTTACGGTTGTTTCACCCCCTTGCCAGTTCGCCCTAAAAAACCAGTACTCCCCCAAGCGACGAACAGTTCACCCCTAAAGGCCTACCAGTTCTTCTCAATTGCTGACCAGTTCGCCCCCTAATTTATTGGCTATATACCTTCGTAATTTTCAGCATTTTTGTGCCTTTCCATCTATTTTCCCCCTTCTCTTTTATTATCGACATCCTATTTTCTTTCTTTTTTTGAAATATCAAAATGGTTTTAATTTCATTTGAGTTCATATTTTCTTTAAAGAACTTACATCATTTATCAGTTTTATGCGGGCATGAACCCTCTTTTTTGGAGGCACATTTCCCCTCTTCTGTTTTACTTGTATCGGCAATGTTTTTTTGTTTCTATTCCATGTTATTGCTGCTGTCGTAAAAAAGTGTAACCAAAAAACAATATCAACTGCATTTGAATTTTTTTTACAACAACTATAATGTTAGTAAAATTGAGGGGCGAACTGGTAGGTACTTGGGGGCGAAAGGACTTCCACTTTGGGACGAACTGGCAAGGGTGTGAAATGACCGGGTACCAAGATAAACATTGAAGTTCTGTTGTGACTGTGGCAGAATCAGATTTTGCTGGGCTTTTTTGGGTATTTGTTTTGGTTTGGGATTTGTTTTGGGTCTTGATGGCAGGGCATCTTATGGGGCTTTAGCCCGTCTTCACCCTTTAACTTGTTATGTTATGTTAGGTTATGTCAGGTCACTGCTACACACCAGTGTTGTGTAGGTCTCTACTCTACACACTGCACAGGTTGATTGCCACCCTTAGGTCAAGACAAGAGAATGAAAGTCGTAGATTTGCGTCCGGGAAATATTGAAAACATGTGCAGCAAGTTTTCATTATTCATTATTTGTCATTGGTCACAATTTACATCTAGGTAAAAAGCTCTTGCATTTGCGCAGACCTTTATTTTCCCTAAATATAAAAAAAAATTACCAGAATTTTTGAACTTGACCCACATTGACCTTTCTGACCCCAAAGACGCGCCGTTTTGTGCAGTGGAGCAACTTTGCAAGGTGATAAATTAAAAACAGAAGTACCAGAACTCAGAAACTTTGTGTTTTGTAAGAAATTTGTAACCCAAATAAACAACCAAACACACAAGGACTTTCCATGTCTCCATCAGTGATATTTGTGTCTCCAAAAATGCTCTGTGTGCTGCAGATCAGTGTGAAATGGCATTTTTAAGGCAACATTTCTTCAAATTACAACATAACAAATCCCTGAAAATGACATTCTGTATTCTCTGTGTACCAGACGACTACCTCAAGAAATTACAGGGCTCTGGGTATTACACTTACAGAGATATTGATCCCTGAACTTGCCCAGCTGTGTGGAGAAAATAGTCAAAAACACAAATTTTGGCCATTTTAGGAAGCCATAACTCCAAAAAACATTTAAAATGCTTCACAGTACAGAAACCTTTCCTATGGGATAGTCTCATTTTGTACCATTTTAGTACCATTTTGCCACTGATTTGAGGAATTTCAAAGAATTTTAAGTCAGTCAAAATTTAAGGAATTTTGCTGAAAATTTCAGGATATGCTTTTTTCATGAGTGTCTGCACATACAAATATTTTGGGAATTTTTATGAGTCGGCCGAGCAACAACTTTCTTAAAAATTGGGTGATTTGACACGGAATGACCCTTTTGCTTATTGAAATGATTTGAAAATTTGATTTGTTCAGTGAATGTGTGCATGTCAGGACAAAAAATGATTTTTTTTAAACAATGACAATTTTGGGCGGTAGCTTTCAGAACATGTGGGCGGTGGACACAAATCTATGACTTTCATTTCCTTGTCCTTATCTTTGTAGTACTGTAACTCAGGGGTCGAAATTGAATTTTCTTGCCACTGTTCCACGGAACAGCACTTTTTCCAAAACTACTGATTTTACTGTTCTGAAGTACCTCTGCATACATAGGGTTCGTGCACATGTACAGAGGTACAAATTGCTGTTTAATGCATTCAAGTTGTATGACTGCCCCATTGGACCAAAATGTGGGGGGGGGGGGGGGCATGAATTTTCAAATTCAATGGGGATTAACCAGTGGGATGTCCTGATTTTCTTTTTGTTCATGTTTTTTTAAGCATAAGTTTATTGTTAGTATATAATCCTCCATTCAGTGTCCCGAGACTGGACGAAAAATGCTCAGAATTGATGCAGAACACAGCAGGCAAGGCAAGTGGGATTCGAGTGATGGCAAAAAAGTTACACTGTATTGCAGTTTATTGCTATAGCTAAGCAATGAGTGGGTTCTCCAACATACTGTATGGGAGTGCATATACTGATGTTATTTTCTCGACGCGGCGCAGATTTACGTGAAATAGTCGTCTTATCCTTTGCCACAACGTTGCTTCAGTATGCACGTTTCCACAATAGAGGTTTACCATGCAGCATAGGGAAATAACAAGTGCAAGCAGGGCTCGAAATAACGGGGGCCCGTGGGCCCGATGCTCCTAGAAATTCGCTCGGGCCCATAGTTTTACAGGGAATGGGGCCCGGTTGGCTCCTAAATATTTCAAGTCTAATTGTACATTCTGCACATGAACCTCTCCAATAAATAGGCCTAATAATAATATGAGTGACTGAGGGGATTTGCAAAACCTGCCGTCCTACAGGTGGGTTGCTCAGGAAAATATTCATGACTGACTGGTTGGTGAGAATTGAACAGTGCCCTTCATTTTACCTCTGAATAAATTCCAGAGTTATGAGAAAATTTTGAAAATGTACATTACATGCAACATGTACAGTTGTTAATGGTTTATAAGACGGTGTACAGTAGACAGATTGGTTTCAGGCTAGTTTCAGCCTCTACTGTATACCTAATCTACACGTTTCCAAGCACATAAAAGCACCCGTACACTTAAAACATCCTTTTAAAAGTCCTTTTTTATTTGTTAGTTTGGGCCCCTTGATTTCTCATTTGGCTCCTAGATTCCATGGGATAGGGGCCCTGCTGGCCCCCAAAGGTTGAAGGCTTATTTCGACCCCTGGCAAGTGTAACCAGCTTCAATTGATCACGGCTGGAATGAGGTTGCATTACATACTTAAAGTGTACCTAAAGTCTGAAAATTCAAAAATATATATTACAGAGCATGAAAACTGAATTCCAATGGTCCAATTCCCATCTTCACAGGACTTTCTTAAGCCGAGATATAAAATGTTGAAGTTTATTCACTCGATTTAAAAAGGTAGATTGCGCAATTATTTGTGATGTCATTGTTGTACTACTCAAATTACAATCTTTGTATTTCTTTGTTTTTCTGAAAGCCACCGCACCTTGTGCCAAAATGTGATCGCGTTCTTACTGCTTTGGGGTGACTTGACTATATAAGCCCTCTCTGTACAGCATGTCATGCAAGAAAACAGGAAGCGGTCAAGGTCATGTAAACATTTTTAATTTTAAAAGAAAACAAAGCATTTAATGTGAGTTGTACAACAAGAATGTCAAAAATTGTTGTGCAATGAACTGTTTGGATTTAAGTGAATAAATCTTAACATTTAATATCTCAGCAATGGAATAAGCTATGACAATGGGAGTTGGACCAATAAGATTAATTTTGTAACCTCTAAAATATATATTTTTGAATTTTTAGACTTTAGGTCCACTTTAAGCCAAAATTTACGGGAATTTCTTATATTCATGGTGTGATTACTTATATCAGAGATAAGGATGTGTGTGTATTCATACATCTGCAATTTGCATCTTGTGGGAAACCACTGTTCCACGGAACAGTGGTTTGTCAAAAGTTATTGTTCCGGCACTAAAAGCACTGTTCTCGGAACAGTGGGAATTTGGACCCCTGGTAACTGGCATACAGTCGAATTAATCACTGAACATGACCGTATAATCCACTCCTAGTCACTCCCACAGGCAGTCCTACAGAGTGTTATATGGTGAACATAGCCATGAATATAATAGAGAAAAGGTAGCGCACTTCGTGGCCTTTCAGCACCAACTTTGCCTTTACTGATTCATTATTTTCATGCCTCAACCATTAATTTTAACCCTTCTCAATTTACATGGATGTTCCAGTCCAGTTGTCTGTTCAGTTGAGTACTTCGTACTGTATAATGTTCCATTTGGACCAAAAGGATCTCCAAAAGAGAAAATTTTTTGGCAACAGGGTCCATACTGCAAAGTTGGAACAGTCGTATCTTAATGGTGATGTCATTTTAAAAATGTAAAGGGAATTTCCCTGTCAAAATTGTCAAAATCCGGTTCTCCTATTGGATAGGTTTGGTCTCGAATAATGATGTACTTATGTTGGAATGTTCAAAAAGTTCCAACAAAACTTTGACTAGTCTCAAGTCTTGCAAATTCACAAATACTCCTCATTCACTGAATCATATGGACCCTTTATTTGTTCAAGAAATCTTGATTTAAAGGAAATCAGAAATGAAGTCATCCTTATTAGAATTAGTGTAGCCCAGTCTCCTAATTCATGAGTGGCTCTTTTTAATCATGTGACTTTTTTGTAACTCAGTTGTTAAATTTATGGAGCTTGCTTTATTTTTGTTTGTAATATTTAGCCTATGTTCAAGCTTACCAGTCAAAACATCCCTTTACAAAAATGTTCCGTACGAAAACATCCTTGTTATTGGTCAAAATGTCCCTGTGCCAAAACTTCTCCAAGTAGGATCGTTGGCACTTTTATGATACAGTAGTCTTTTAGCTAGTTAGTCAGTTCATTGTAAAGGTTTCATTAGAAGTCTAGTTTTTGTTTCTTAAAGGAACATGAAAAGAAAGTACAGCTGGCACAGGTTATAGCTCTATGTACATTTAGCAGCGCTAGGTACTTTTGTTCGTGTTGCAATACTACTGTTCTGAAAACCAAAAAGCCTTGTCAATGGTTTCCTAACATCTGCAACAAATCATTTACAGTTGAACTTTTCTAACACATGGAGAGGTCATTCCTAAATCCTTTCCCCCTAATGTCCAAGGGACTCCAAGCCTGTACTGCATAGTCGAGGTGGGGTCTTACCAACTGCTTGTACAGATTTAGTCCAATTTCTTTACTAAAACTACTGAAATTCCTTTTGATCAATCCAAGCACCCTATTAGTCCTAGCAGCAGCAGCTGCACACTTGTCTAGATGGCTTTAAATCGCCTGTAATAACAACACCCAGATCCTTCTCAAAAGTCACATCACTCAGAATACTACCATTCATGTTATAAACATAGGGAAATTTTTAGGACCAAAGTGAAGGACTTTGCACTTATCTGCATTAAAAGACATTTGCCAAGTCTGAGACCATGAAAATAACCTATCCAAGTCTTTTTGCAGTAATGAGGCATCATTCTTATCACTAACCTTCCTATAGAGCTTAGTATCATCAGCAAACTTAACTAATACTAGATGTGAGAGAGCTATCAATATCATTGATGAAAATTAAGAAGAGAAGTGGGCCAAGAACAGAACCCTGTGGAACTCCACTTGTAACCTCTTTCCAAGAAGAGAAATTACTCATTTTAAAACAACTCTCTGAGATCTACCATTGAGCCATGAATTTATCCAGTCAGCACAAATGCCCTTGATGCCTAACCTATGCAGTTTAACCATAAGTCCACCTAATGGAACTTTATCAAAGGCTTTTTGAAAATCAAGGTAAATGACATCAACACTGTGACCAAAATCAAGAGATAAGAAACATCCTCAAGAAAGCTTACTAAATTAGTAACACAAGATCTACTCTGTAAAAAACCATGCTGTGACAGATTGAGTAACCCATTACCTAAAAGATAATTTTAATATCTTAAAATGTTCTTGGTTGTACTGAATTACTAAATTTTCAAAAGTTGTCTCAGAAGAGTTATTTTGAGAACAATACTTCATCTACAATACTTCATCTGCTTTACAAAGGTGAAATTAAAGTTTGAAACACTCCTAGATTTACAATGTAACAGTCCAACTGGTCTTACAGTGGCCATGATCCAGTGTTGTAATAAATCTAAGCCCAATGCTTTCCCCTGCTGTGGTTACACAGGCTACATCGTTAGTTATATTGCACTGTAGGCGGGCTACACTGAGGGCTTTCATGGTGGGCTATTCTATAATTGTACCTGACAATCATTTGCCTGCCTGGAGGATGTGTATTATATAGCCTACTCCTACACCTGTACTATTGGCTGCACTTGTTATACCAATGTCCATGAACTTTCACTAGAATTTTCGTCAGTCTGTATAAAAACTGTAATCGCTG